>ML790588.1:466639-479880 GCA_009831015.1 Picea engelmannii | reverse complement strand
GATTCGCAATTTTAATAGTTGTTTAATTGCCATGATATTACTTGTTAACTTGCAATGATAAGGTTGTTTTAATTGCCAGGGAATTGATGATGGTTGATTCGCAATTTAATATTTGTTTAATTGCCATGAAATTACTTGTCAAGTTGCAATAATAAGGGTCGTTTTAATTTGCAAGGTCAATGATGATGGGTGAGTCGCATTGTTAATATTGTTTAATTGAATTGTTCGGGATGATGTCTAAGACTGCTAGGTTATTATTCGTTAAATTGAAGCGTTGATGCTAAGGTCTCCGTAGATTAATAATAATTAATGGAGCATTTGATCTTGATTGATGTCTTCAGGTCTCAATTGGAGTGGGTCGTTATTAGAGTCCTCCTGACTTGCATCTCCCGTAGAGGTCATGATTGTCCCTAATTTGCAGCACTTGGTGGTATTATATTGCGTAGTCTGTTCGTGTCGGGCGGGATATAGACACCTCTTGTAGCTTAGTATTTTTGTCTATGTGTAAATCCGTTGGAAGGAATCTAGTGTCGTATCAAGAGTCTCGGGTTGTTTAAAGGCACAATTCCACTCTTGCGACACACTCTGAGCCGTATTAGTAGTCTCGGGTTGTTTAAAGGCACAGTTTCCACTACTGCGACTCTACTGTTGGATTCATTCATTCTGTGACAGTACTGTACCTAACCCCTGGTGTCTATTTTTTCTTACAGCTGCTAGTTGCATGCCTTATGTCAAGGGGCATTTATTTCTTGTTGTCACTATGATATGTCGGGTTGTCTAGATTGTGTTCTTCTTACTTGCGTCTTGTTGGTTCAAGTGGTGACGTAGAGTCGAGGGGGTTGTTTCTTATACACGCGTGCACACACTTTAAACAAACAAAAAAAAAATTGCACCTGTTTTCAGAGTCGTTGTCGTAACCAGGAGGGGTGTTACAACGACGTAAATTTGTGTGTTATGCTTTGTGCCTTGACTTGTTGTGCTTATCTCTACTTTTTCTAAGTGCTTCGATATATTTAGATGGATATATTTATGCTTTGTGCTTATTAGAGGTGTATGAATAGCGGATCACATATGTATGAAGAAGTTTAGTGTTGATCTATTGAATCTAATATGTTTTACTGTTACTAAGTACTAAGATACCTTAGATATAAGTGAATCTTGCGATGCTCTGTGTTATCTCTGAAGTATAATAAGGACTGAATATTGATGAATGATCGATGTTAAGTTCTCTATAAGAGATATAATCACAGATCTGTGTCCCAGCTAAGGTTGCAAACACCTGAGTCTTGCAACCACCCCTGCCTCTACCCCGAGTGAGACTTCGTCTGCTTCGCAGGTGTTGTCGAAAGGGATGGTAGTTAGGGTTTTCTTGGTGTTCTCTTGTAGCATTGAACCCTAGGTCTACCATTGTTCCAACAAATGGTTCCATTATCGAGACCTAAAACTATGATTGTTGGGAACTAAGGAAGAAGAATCTTTGTGCAAAGATTCACCCTGAAACTGTGGAATCTTTGCTTGTGGATCTATGTCCTAGTGCGCAGTAATCCACTTGATCTAAAAATCTTTGTGCTATAGAGGGAAGGACAGATCTAAAGAAAAGAAGTAATATCTAAATGCTTTGTACTCTAAGAAAAGTAAAAGTGGAAGTTTCTAAGAAAATAATTCAGATCTGCAGAAAAGAGGTAAGATCTGTAAGATCTATGCTTTGATAAAGGTAAGAATAGTTAAAAGTTCTTAGATCTGGAAGCTTTGTGCTCTATAGAAGTAAAATAAGTGGAAATTTTTGTTTCTAGAGTATGGATCTAGGTATATTTGATAGATTTTGTCCTAGCTTGAAAACTAGGCCTCTGATATATGAAAGAAAGCTTGATATGAATAGATCTGATAAGTACAGTGATAGATATGTTATACCTATGCATAGAAAAAATGTTTGGACTAACAAATGGATGCAAGATCTTAGAAAGAATTTTGTGTTGACTAGCTACCATGATCCTAGTGAATAGTACATAAGAGGCTGGGGATCATTTAAAAGGAAGAGAGGATTAACACTATGTTACAGTTGCAGAAGACTGGGACATCTTGCTAAGGAATGCCCTGGTGGAAGATCTAGTTACCTATGTTGCAAATCTTGGGACCATGACGTATTGGATTTCCCTAGAATGATTGCTAAGATTGAAAGAATGAATTTGAATGAAGAAAACCCTAAGGCAGATCCATAAATAGTATAACCCTGACAAGATTCAGAGAAGGTATTGCTGCAAATGAAAGATACCTTGAATGATCACCAACATGTTAGGCTACCAGATATCTTTAAAGAAAAAGAATGCATTGAAGAAAGAATAGGATACTTCGACATTGACCATGTCCTTGATGAAGAAACACCAATGAACATTATGCCAGAGAGAACTTGGGAAGCTATAGAAAAGCCTGCTATGATCCCTTCATTAAGAGGAATAGGGTTATTCAGAGGGAAACTTGTAAACCTATGTGGGAGGCTCACTCAGATACCTATGAATGTCAATGGAACTTCGATAGAAGAATATTTTGAGATTAGCAAGTTTATTGAGGACAGTGCCCCATTTACTATGTTACTTGGAAAATATTGGATTGAAAGAGATCAAGCCAAAAAGAAGGAAGAAGAAGAAGTCTTAGAATAGTTGAGACAAGAGTTAAAATATTTCATGACCAGAAGGATCATGCAGTTGATTGAAGAACAAGAGAACAAATCAAAGCTATTTGACACAAGATGCCCAGATGTTAAAGCTACAAGAACATCAGAGGACTCATAGAATATTGAAGTATCTGTCTTGGATATAAAAGAAGTATTGCGCCTGAGTCTTAAGAGAGAATCTCAGTAGTGTGAAGTGACTATGTCCAAGGAAAATAAGAATCAGAATGAGAAAAGAACCACCGAGACGAAGCTCACGGGGAAGAAGGCTAGAAATATGAATAAGAAGAAGGCTAAGATTGGAATGTTACAATAGGTTCCCGAGGGTACCTCGCAGAAGGAAAAATTACAGAACTTGAACTTCGTCGGGATATCAAAACAACGATATAGGCCACTTCACCATGGAAAAGTCATATAGTCGTTAGAGGCCGATATATCCATTCGACTGTCGCTCCAAATGGATAAAAAAACATTGATGGCTCATCACCAGACCATCGGACCGCGCCATAATGGACAAAACATGAATTAATGAGGCTCATACCTGTTGTAAAGCAAACCGTTGCCAATATCTCCTATTTATCTCATCACGCCATGCCCGAAGAACACTTTTTCTAACTGCAAATTTGAAGCTCGCAGACTAGCAAGTGTATACAGTGATCATCGCGCCCTCGTTGTTCATTCTTGAGCAGTGTCTAAGATCATTGTGACCCCGATAATTTATCATGAGGGTGTATGTCCGAAGAGCTTAGTGCACTTGAAGAATCTGCGAAGGAAGTACTCGCTAATATCAGGACCGAGAAAGTCATGTCAGAAAGAAGGATGTCCACATGTGTGCAAGAATCATCAATAGGAGGAATCCAAGCTTCTCCATCGACTACTCACAGAGCAGGAACTTCCAAAACCATGACAGAGGAAAGAACGAAGCACAGAGATGACATTGTGAACGCCAAGATCATTCTGAGCATTCTACTTGCCTACCTACCCCCTCTAAGCGGTGTCATCAACCGTGACAGTGTTCCCAAATATTTTGACTATGATTTGGTAACGATGTACCTCTCGAAAGGGATACACGTAGTTCAAGCTGACCAGGATAAGCTCACAGCATTGAAGTTCAGTGACTTCAACCTTGGTGATAGGAAGTCTTATAGCATGCTTTCCTTGCACAAGCATTTGACCAGGACTAAAGGAAAGAATTCAAAGATTATCCCACAACCATGGACCCAAAACCTTGTGTAGTCCATATTGCTCAAGGTGATGAAGATACCGCACTTCAGCTGACACCAGGAAGTAAACGCATGTGTGAAATTGTTGTTATCTTCCTACCTCAGAGGTTACTTATGGTTGAACTGTCGCATCACTGTGGATCTGACCTTGATCAATCGAATCACTAGGATGAGCATGCAAGGCCCTAACCCACAGGATTTTTACCCTGGAAAGACCTCAAATCAAGCATTAGCATAGAGAATCAAAGAGACTTATGGCGATGTCGAGAAGGGCATGTGAGGTTACAAGGTAACCTCTATTCAGAACAACGCAATGTGCCTCGCATGTCAGTTGATCACAGGAAATATAATTCACAAGAACCAACCCACCCAAGTGACTGGATTCGTAGTTGACCTCCCAGGAAAGTGCACAAAGGGACTATAGATGAACTGGGCACAGTACCTTGTAAACCAACTGGAGCTTGATTGTAGAGAAGCACAAGACCAAGGGCATGAGTTCCACTTTAGCTAGCTTATCATCCTAATCGCATTCATTGCATGGAAAATTTCAGAAGGTGCGACCTTCCCTGACATCGATCCCTTTGAACCTTTGGTCACGAAGTTCAGTACCTTGTGGTACTCTAATGATATGAATAAGCAGTGGAAATCCAATGTCGTATTCCATACTTACTACAACCAGTTGAAGCAAGCCATCCAGTCCGAGCCTTGGATGACCCTGAATACCCTCCATAGGTTTTGTCCCTTAATGAAGTTTAGCGCAACCCGCCACTTCATTTATATAACAACGTGCGTTGATGAGCACAAGCAACATTTGTAGTCATATTACAAGCTAACAGAGGAAGACTTAGAGGAAATCACTAAGGAATGGTTGGCAGACCTCCTTATTCCAGTGAACCTTGTGGAGTTGTCCGACGTAGATAGCATAAAAGCTATGCAGGATACACCCAGACCAATCAAGATGAAGAAGCTTGAAGAGGTTCATGATGTAGACAATACATCTGTGAAGACTACATCCATTTCACTAGAAGAAGGGGGTGATTTCAAAGAGATCAAAGGTGAAGAAATTGAACAAAAGAAAGGAGAAGTACCACCACCTAGGGATGAAGAATACTTGTCGAAGAAACAAAAGGTTTCGCCTCTAAAATCCTCCTCCCAGAAGAAACCTAGAACCCCTATAACCAAGATGCGGACTACCCTCACATTGGATGATTTTAATTTCATCATTGCAGCTGTGAACGATGCTTCACATGAGGTATTAGAGAAGCAGGAGGTGAAGCAGGAGTATATGTATAATCATATCGAGGTTGAACTCCAAGGAGTGTAGCAGGCACTCCAGTCTAGCCGCGCAGTCTCCATTGTGCCTCTGACAGTAGGAACAATAGAACTAGGAGATGAACTATCCCAATTGCACCATATCATCAATAAATTTGAATCTCACCTTAGACGATCTCAGTAAGAGACAATGAAAGCCATCCAGGCTTTGACAGAGGTACATGGAGTACTTTTCGAGCAGTTCAGTGCTACCGAATGAGAAAAATTTGCTCTTCAAGCACAATGGGACAAAGAGAAATCAAAGCTACAATAGAGCAAGGAGAAGTTGATCGCAAAGCATCTAGAAGTAAAGGAACTGGTTAATAGATCACTTCACTCTATGAACATCATAGAAGTGAGAGATAAAGAATGAATTCCACAGTAGGTGGCATAGATTGAAGAATTGATCCAACAGCTTCAACATCACATCACAGACCTCGAACTTCATACTGTGCCTGAGTCCCCTCAAGAAATCAAAGACCTAAGAGAGGCAACTGCTCGCAACGCAGTTGGAAAAAAAAAATCCCTTGCCTTGGAGTGCAAGTAGCTGAGCTCTAGGAGTGCTCAGACTTACGAAAACCTCACGGAGAATCCAGAGTTACAAGTGTTGGAGTTGCAGCTCCAAGAAGAAAAGTAACATGCAGATACGTTACAGGCGCAACTAAAGGCCTTGTCACCAGTCGAAAGGATGAAGAGGTTTCCAGAGCAATGCACGGCCCAACAACAGATCCACATGATCCATACCAAAGTGATGGAAGTCTCTCAACAACTTCAACTAGTGCAAGCGAAGGCATGCCAACTGTTCATTGAAGTTGAAAACCAAGGAGTAGAACTTGAACAAGTTGTGAGTGAAGCAGAACAATGCTCAGAAGAACCAATCAATGATGCACTCATCCAGGAATTCACTAAGCAAGAGGCAGTAGCATTATAGCAGGTTGAAGCATATCGATCCAAGCTCAAGGCATTTGAGGTAGAATTGCTCAGACCAAAGTGACTCGGGACGGGTCACAGGTGAGTGTTGCGGGTCTCTTGGCCCTTTACCAAGTTTTGAAGTTACTTGGTCATATTTGACTGTTTTCGGGACTTCGACAGCTTATCAAAGATGGAGCGCCAGACAAAGCAGATATCAAGGGATCTCGGCCCACTTTCGAGTCCCTTTTTGGGTTTTGGGACCATGTAATGGGAAAGGGATGTCGGCCCATGGGTTTACCCACGTCTAGGCCGACTTTTGTAATGTATAAATAAACATATAGACATCTAGTAAAGGAAGGATTATATTGTTTCTATGTGATATAGGCTAAGTGCCAAGAAGGTATCTGTGTGATTCAGAGTTTTGTGCATTCTGTATAGACTTGCAGAGCTTAGTGCAAGTCCCTATGTAAAGATATAGAAGGTTGTGTGCTAAAAGGAAAGGAAGAAGGATCTAGCGGGCTATGCATATCTTCTGTCTCTTGCGAAGTAAGGGTTTCTATGGCTTTGTGCTTGTAACCAATTGGACAATGATAATAAAAAATAAGAGTTGGTGGGCATAGCCCTAAGGTGGGGGTGAACCATGTAAATCTGTGTGTTATGCTTTGTGCCTTGACTTGTTGTTCTTATCTCTACTTTTGCTAAATGCTTCGATATATTTAGATGGATATATTTATGCTTTGTGCTTATTAGAGGTGTATGAATAGCGGATCGAATATGTATGAAGATGTTTAGTGTTTATCTATTGAATCTAATCTATTTTACTGTTACTAAGTACTAAGATACCTTAGATCTAAGTGAATGTTGTGATGCTTTGTGCTATCTACGAAGTATAATAAGGATTTAATATTGATGAATGATTGATTTTAAGTGATCTATAAGCGATATAATCATAGATCTGTGTCCCAACTAAGGTTGCATATACTTGAGTCTTGCAACCACCCCTGCCTCTACCTCGGTTGAGACTTCATCTGCTTCATAGGTGTTTCCGAAAGGGACGGTAGTTAGGGTTTTGTTGGTGCGCTCTTGTAGCATTGAACCCTAGGTCTGCCCCTGTGCCAACAAAGTTAAATAATGATGTGTATTTTACAACCCAAAAATTGCCATCAAAAGAAGAATTTCAACACCATTTATTATTTGGTGTCACACTGCAATTCTAATTAGTATTGGGGGGATTCTTGCAAAATTGAAAATATATCTTTCATCACAATTTTCTCCCTCCTTGGAAACTAGATTGAAGTTGCATTAATTCCATTAGAACAAAAATATTTTTGTCATTTCCAAAATGTGTATTCAAGAAAGTATAACCATTTCTTGTTGTGATTTTATTCATCCTCAAAACCTCAACAAGACATGACAATCCATTAAATGGAAGATTATCTATTTTGAAACCTTATCTCATACTTCCAGTTGAAGTTTACAATTAGCGTGGATGTATTACACCCAAGCCACATTGAGGGATATCTAGGTTTATGGGAAACCTATGTAGTAAACTCTCCTAAAGAAATTATCCCTAAATATGTTGTGGGTTATGAAGAACATATCTAGAAGTGGTTATTTGAAGTTGAAAAATGTTCCAAGGAAAAATTACTCCTTAAATATAATTTCCTATAAAAATATAGGAAGAATGCATTTTCCTTTCCCATTTTTACAGGGAGGGCTTAAACACCAATCCATTTTGTCTCTAGAAACAAAAAATAAAATTCCTAATGAAGAACCTGGTCTCATCATAGATCTACACTCAAATTCTGGATATGGACACAAAATGGAATTATATATATATATTCCATTGAATCCACCAAAGAGATTTTTGAGGTTATTCAAGTTCATATGATGTAGAAAATAAGATATTTATATATTTTTAATATTTTAATTAGTTTTCCAGTTCACAATCCATGGTTGTATACATGTTTCATGCATTGGCCATTTGTATATTAATGTCTATGACAACTATTCATTGCTTCCATTTTAAATTTCTTACTCATCTGACCATTCATTATATTATACTACAATAAGGTTTTATGTGTCACCATTTATAAGTCAAGGATAACACCATAATAAGTGTTTATGTGTCACCATTTAGAATTCAAGGATAGCACCAATATATGATACCTTGTCTTATGGATGAGCCTAGTATAATTTTTAAAATGAAATGTTTGAGGGGAAATATTTTCAATGGGGAATAGTATATTGTGATAATCCATAGTAACATAATAAAGGACTAAGGATATATTATCAATAGTGTTAGCATTAATATTATAGATATGGACATGGATCCACATTTTTCTTCCAATGGATGTACACACATGTATGTATAGGTTTCCATGAATTTATTAAGGGATATTAGGGTTAAGCTAGTTACAAATAATGTTTTTATACTCTTTAACTAATTATTGAATATCGATTACCTCTATATCTTGATTATGGAATTATATTAGCAAGTTTCCCCCTCAAATTGGTTAGAGATCTTCCCCTCTCTCAAATAGGGTATATAATACAACATGTCATTGCATTATTACTATTCCATTGTTATTATGTTCTTTGTATGATTCTAGTTAAAGTGATTCAATGAAGGGCTTTGGATATTGACAAATATACCATGTTTCCCCATCATGATATTATCCTTTAAACACCGCATTCACCTCCCTCCCTTCAAATTCTTAAGGATATTCTGGAATTCTTGAAGGATATTCTTTAGATCAACAAGGTCTAATTTTCTATATCATTTCTATTCTTTAGAAATGATAACTTTTTCCACTTCATAATTATAGAACATAATTTTCTCATTCCCTTACTTAGTTCTCCTTAGTCTCATATTTTTCTTCACATTCTAGCATAATGGAGAAATGCTTTTGTGACAAAAGTGTCACAGGAATAATCATAGAAAATGCTTATGAGAAAAAGATACAAAATTTATTTCTCCGTGCATAGATGGTTGGGATGATGGATGGGTGGAAGCGACACTAAGGTTGGGTAAAGGTGATGAATACTTCATTCCACCTCTCTCTCTCCTATAGTATTGATCCATGTTACAACAACTCTGACATATGAAAAATGTTGGGATTCTGGGTCATAATTAGCTAATGAATCAATGTATTCATTAAACTTCGTTGGGATATGAACATAAGTAATAAATTCTAAAGAAAGTTCAAGGAGTCTGACCTGTAAAAAATTCTAGAAGAGCATAGGATCATAGATATGGTAAAAATTATTCCACTAAGACATAGCCTTGGCATATCTTCCATAATTGAATAAATATAGAGTGAATGATAGACTTAGTTTCTAAATGGTGTATAAAGTTGCAAATATTGAAGAAATTGAGGATGTTATCTTGGGATATTCTTTGTAATCCTTGAGACATATGGATGAGTATATGCCTTGGATATGAGACATATGAAGATAGTAGATATTGTAGATACTTGTAAAAGATTGGAATCAAATACTTTGATAACAAATAAACATATAGATGATTTGTAGATAACTTCCAAAAGAACAATGCCAAAGTGAACAAAAAATGTATTATGTCAATTGTTATTTATAGTGCAAAAAGAATTAGCAAAAAAGAAAAAAGGCTTTGAAAAAATATGGACAACATGTTATTAAAATCCAAGGCTATGGAAGAAAATGTCACTATGTATGTGTTGGGCCTCAACAACTCCCCCTAAATTTTTACAAAATTTAAAGGGCCCACATTAAAATCTTGATAATTATAATGAGCTACATAATCAATCTTTTCAAATAGTTCCATACCTTGGCTTGTTTTGAGACAAACTTGAGACATTCACTATAGTATTGGACATTCATCACAAGAGTATATGTCAAAATTTAGAAACGAGCATAGAAATCTCAATTTAAACAAAAATGTTAATTTTTATCAACTCTTTACTTTCGTTTAAATTATGATTGTGTGTTCTTTCTTTTACTCATTAGCAAGTTTGACTATTTTGAATAATGTGTTCAATACTTCATCAAATAATATCTTGGTTGGTTTCTCATTTTCATGAAATCATTTGGTGATATTAATTAATTAAATTATTTTTTCATTTTGCATCTCATTTCAAAATAAAAATAATAATAATAAATAAAAAAGAATTATCCATCTTTTGTTTGATTTTGTAAAAAACCAAATCTAATATTTTTATTTTCTCCATTAACTCGAAGCTTCTAGAATTTTAAGATCATATTTGAAAGGAAATTATAAACAATGTTTGTTTAGAACTTATAGTAGTTTAAACTCATTTTTTATTTTATTGTTCTAGATTTTGTTTTATTCACAATTTTTAGGTTATTAATTTAGGTTTCTTTTTGTTCCACGGGTTTCTATTATCAAATATTTGATATGGATCTGATCATGGCTTGATTTTATTATCTAAATACGTTCAAAATGGTTGATCCAAAAATAATATTGGATTTCTACAAATAATTTTATGATCAACAATAGATATAATTTGGAAAGGCATCAATATCAGACAAGCGATTTTGCAGGACTGATTGCAGTCAAACCGTGAGGAATTTGAAGAAACGGTTGAAAACCCATAACCCAAATGGACCCATTTATCTCTCATGTAGAAATTTTCCCCAAAAATGCATGATTTGAGAGATATTGATGTCTCTTTATGAGACAAATTTCAGGTGACAAAAATTATTAATGACGCCCAGACTATTCACTCATTGTATAAATATATGAGAAAGTTCAGAGCCATTGAGATCCAAGATTTTGAGAGGAAGATTTTAATCCTTTATCCTTTGTATATTATTTATTTTGTAAAATTTTCTTCTTTTCAAATGGAGTAATGGATGGTTGGAATCTTTGGGAGAATGGACGATTATTTTTAAAGAAGAATATGAAATTCCAGGTTGCTTAATGGCTTTTGTCCTGTGAGTAAAATGGTTTTATTTTCATTATAATATCTTCACATTCTTTGAATAATTGATTATGCATTGATTTAAATTAACTTTAGTCTATTTTATCAATACATGGTTAATTGTTATCATTTATGTATTAATTTTTTCAATCTTTAAGAGTCTATTATCTTAAAAAATCTTCCAAGACTACAATATGGGCATGTGATTTTGAGAAAGAATACGGGAAAACAATTCATCTTTGGCTTTAGACCTATGTAATTCTTATTCCATTTTGTTCTTTCATTACCGTTGTATTATGAGAATGTTATTATGGTTGATTTTATCTTTAGCTTGTTATCATATGGTATTTTCATATTGTTAAATGTTATATGTTGTCCATAATTTCTTATTCCATTTTTTAGGTGTGATCAATCGATCATTTGATTATTGTGAAATTTATTTCTAATGTTAAATGATGGATAATATCAATACTCAAAATTGAGTTTTCTTTTGTTCTTAAATATTGATTATCTTAGGATCACATGATTTTTAATTAGTTGTCTTCCTGTTGTTATTAATTTACTCCAATATCAAATACTTCTTTGAATGTATTCTGGAAGTGCTAGTATTGTTCTGTTATAGGGTTCCCTTAACAATGGTATACGAAGAAGCTCATACAACACAGGAAGATAAACTCAGTTGACTGATCAGTTATAGCTTAATAGATGCATTATTTTCTTTTATTTAGTTAAGTTGTTTATGAATGAAACAATGATTACATTAATTAGCTTTGACTGTTTTTGTGTCATTGTTTCAATCATATTCATTGAGTATTTATTTGTTTAATATCTTTAAAAAAAATCCAAAAAGAAGTGTTGTTCATATTTGATTCATAAACGTTATCAAACAATCATTTTTGCAAGATTTTATGCAAACCTTGTAAACTGTATATAAACTGTTCATAATCATATGTATATTCACATTCTTAGATAAATATTTGTAATTATTGTGTCGATTGTTAGAATCTTTTCTTTAGTTAGTTTATTTCATTTTTCTATCTTTAGGACCCTAGTTGGTTAACAAAGCCATTAAACCCGTCAGAATAGGTTATACCAAATTTCTTGGGTTATTTAGACAACCTCGGACCGGATCTATTCTTCCAGTTGATGGACGACCAATTTCTCTCGTCAACAAATGGCACTAGAAGGAGGGTCGTGGTCGATTTAATGAATAAATGTTTCACCCCTTAGCCTTTCATAACTCCAGATTTATAAATCCTTCTTATGTATCATCTTATAATGAGCTACAAGGCAGGCTAACTATTTGGAGTCAATTTCTTCAAATTCTTAATGGCTCCTGCCCAAATCACTATGTCGAAACATGATTTTAATGTCTCACTACCAGTTATTTCCAACAAGACAGTTGATCTCTTTTCATAACTCACCTTTGATGGTGAAAGGAACACATCTGCAGTAGACCATATTTCTAATTTTTTTTATAAGTGTTTAAGACATAAGATCATCGATTCTAATGTTACATGTAGATTGTTTGCTCTCACTTTCCGAGGTCGGGTTAAATTTTGGTTTGAATCTTTTCAGGCTAATTCTATTCATTCTTTGTTTGAATTTGTATTTGATTTTTTATTAGATTTTAGCAACTATGATTATGATGAATTAAGTGAAGAATTAAGTTTCTTAAGGAAAGAAAATGGTGAATCATTCAATGATTTTGGAATTAGGCTAATTCATGTTTGTACTAGATTCCCTTTGAAAGAAATGACACTTATTAATGAGTGGTTTGAATATCTCATTTCTCTCTCAGACAAGCAAGATCAATTAATTGTTAACCAATCTGAATTGAGCACTAACACTCAATCTCAAGATAGTTTAAATTTTCATGTTGATCTTGAATATTTTGAAGCACCACATTTTTTGTCGACTTCTTTCATTTTGTAAAATCATGAACCACATAATGCAAATGTCACGTCTAATCATTCTTTTCAAACAATGTCTCCCCCTGTCGAAGAAGGAACCTTGACTTTAAAAGATGACAATTGTCACACTCTCATAGATTTTATAACAGTTTCTAAAGTAAAAGAGGTTAGATGTGAAGTTGATAATCATGTGGATGATAAATATTCCCCTAATTTAGTTGAACATATCCATGATCAATCAGTGGGAGACAAAATCATTAGGAAGACTATTAATCAACCTTCTATCTCTAGT
>ML790588.1:446302-465008 GCA_009831015.1 Picea engelmannii | reverse complement strand
AAAGACAATTGATTTTTAAGTCAATTGTCACTTTCATTTTGTCCTCAAATTGTCTTTGCCAGAGTATTAAACCAGAGATATTGTTTATATCTTTGAGAATTACGATGATCTTTAAACTTTTTATGCCTTCCATATTTTTAAGGAATAACTTTTAAGTGATTCCCCATTCTTTATATGATTTCTTAAAGGAAATCTAAAATCTGTAAACCATGATAAAACTTCCAATTTTGAAAGCAAATAAATAACTTGATCAACTATTCACCTGTATTGCAATTAACCTCCAATATCACCCCGCTCTCTTTGTCATCAATAAATCTATAATTATATTACTATTTAAAAGTGGCATAAGAGGTTTGAAAGCGCTTATGTGTGGGAAGTGTGTGTAAACCCGTCAGGGTACTGTACAGGCTCGCTGGCAGTGGGTAAATGCACACATGATACCAAGACAACTTCGTCGGGGTACTGAACAGGCCTGCTGGCAATGAAGCAATGTCGAGTCGAGAGGTAGCAGGCATATGTTTTTAAATTAACTTTTATGGAAGTATACATCATGTGGATACAACTATTGGATGGGATTAAAGTATTTGAGTGGGTTAAATGACATCCCTGTCGAGGCTATGGATGGCTGCTAGCAGCAGTGGCTCTGTCAATGGTATTGAATTTATTTTATAAACAATGTGACTCCTTGATTAAGAAATTATTTTAGGTCATAATCTCCTACAAAGAAAATTCTATTGTCTGGTTATAACATTGAGCTTATCCTAATAATATATGGTCTCAGAGTGAATTTATTTCAGGGAGCTTAAATCCTTTTATTAGTCTTATTCTTTTCTTCCTGAGATGAAATCTTACCAGATCAGAGATAACTGCTTCACCCAGTAAGTCGTCATTTGTTGAGCCCCAACAACTCCCCCTAAATTTTTACAAAATTTAAAAGGCCCCCATTAGAACCTTGATAATTATAATGAGCTACAAAATCAATCTTTTCAAATAGTTCCATACCTTGGCTTCTTTTGAGACAAACTTAAAACATTCACTATTATATGAGACATTCATTACAAGAGTATATGTCAAAATTTAGAAACGAGCATAGAAATCTCAATTTAAACAAAACATTAATTTTTATCATCTATTTACTTTCGTTTAAATTATGATTATGTGTTCTTTCTTTTGCTCATTAGCAAGTTTGACTATTTTGAATAATGTGTTTAATACTTCATCAAATAATATATTGGTTGGTTTCTCATTTTCATGAAATCATTTGGTGATATTAATTAATTAATTTCTTTTTTCATTTTCCATCTCATTTCAAAATAAAAATAATAATAATAAATAAATAAATAATTGTCCACCTTTTGTTTGATTTTGTAAAAAACCAAAATTAGTATTTTTCTCTTCTCCATTAACTCGAAGCTTCTAGAATTTTAATATCATATTTGAAAGGAAATTATAAACAATGTTTGTTTAGAACTTATAGTTAGTTTAAATTCATTTTTTATTTTAGTGTTCTAGATTTTGTTTTATTCACAATTTTTAGGTTATTAATTTACGTTTCTTTTTGTTTCACAGGTTTCTATTATCAAATATTTGATACGGATCTGATCATGGCTTGTTTTTATTATCCAAATATGTTCAAGATGGTTTATCCAAAAATAATATTGAATTTCTACAAATAATTTTATGAGCAACAACAGATAAAATTTGGAAAGGCATCAAGATCAGATAGATGATTTTGCAGGACTGATTTCAGCCAAATCGTGAGGAATTTGAAGAAATAGTTGAAAACCCTACACCCAAATGGACCCATTTACTTTTTGCTTAGAAATTTTCCCAAAAAAATGCACGATTTGAGAGATATTGATGTCTCTTTATGCGGAAAATTTCAGGTGGCGAAAACTATTAGTGACACCTAGACTGTTCACTCATTGTATAAATATATGAGAAAGTTCAGAGCCATTAAGATCCAAGATTTTGAGAGGAGAATTGTAATCCTTTCTCCTTTGTATATTATTTATTTTGTAAACTTTTTTTCTTTTCAAATGGAGTAACGGAAGGTTGGAATCTTTGGGAGAATGAACAAGTATTTTCAAAGAAGAATATGAAATTCCAAGTTGCTTAATGGCTTTTGTCCTATGAGTAAAATGGTTTTATTTTCATCATAATATCTTCATATTCTTCGAATAATTGATTATGCATTGATTTAAATTATATTTAGTCTATTTTATCAATACATGGTTAATTGTTATCATTTATGTATTAATTTTTTCAATCTTTAAGAGTCTATTATCTTAAAAAATCTTCTAGGACTACAATATGGGCATGTGATTTTGAAAAAGAATATGGGAAAACAATTCATCTTTGGCTTTAGATTTGTGTAATTCTTATTCCATTTCATTCTTTCATTACTGTTGTATTATGAAAATGTTATTATGGTTGATTTTAGCTTTAGCTTGTCATCATATGGTATTTTCATATTGTTAAATGTTATATGTTGTCCATAATTTCTTATTCCATTTTTTAGGTGTGATCAATAGATCATTTGATTATTGTGGAATTATTTCTAATGTTAAATGATGGATAATATCAATACTCAGAATTGAGTTTTCTTTCGTTCTTAAATATTGATTATCTTAAGATCACATGATTTTTAATTAGTTGTCTTCTTGTTGTTATCAATTTACTCCAATATCAAATACTTCTTTGAAAGTGTTCTAGAAGTGCTAGTATTGTTCTGTTATAGGTTTTCCTTAACAACGATACAGGAAGGAGCTCATACAACACAAGAAGATAAACTCAGTTGACTGATCAGTTAGAGGTTAATAGATGCATTCTTTTCTTTTATTTAGTTAAGTGGTTTATGAATGAAACAATGATTACATTAATTAGCTTTGACAGTTTTTGTGTCACTGTTTCAATCGTATTCATTTAGTATTTATTCGTTTAATATCTTAAAAAAATAAAAAAGTGTTGTTTATATTTGATTCATAAACTTTATCAAACAATCATTTTTTGCAATATTTCATGCAATCCTTGTAAATTGTATATAAATTGTTCATAATCATTTGTATATTCACATTCTTAGATAAATATTTGTAATTGTTGTGTCGATTGTTATAATCTTTTCTTTAGTTAGTTTATTTCATTTTTCTATATTTAGGACCCTAGTTGGCTAACAAAGCCATTAAACTCGTGAGAATAGGTTACACCAAATGGCTTGGGTTATTTAGACAACCCCGGACCAGATCTATTCTTCCAGTTGATAGACGATCAATTTCGCCCGTCAACAGTATGTCAAATAGTTAGAATATTTCATTCCTCCCATAACTTCCATGCACAATGCCTTCGATAACTTTATTAGCAAAATTTTGGAGTTTTAGACAATCGCAATTATAGTAATGGAAGCATGCACTTCCTTCATAGACATTGTCAACAATTTTGAAAGACACAATGATCACATGAAATCTCAAATGATAGAGATGAACGAATGCCTTTGAGACTCCTCAAAGAAGACTATCCATTGTTATGAGTGAAGCCTCCATCGTTTTTCAATAAAGACACAATAGGCAACTAGTTAATATATAGAAAATACTAGGACATGAAATCCTTTGATATGAGTAAAGCCTCCATTGTTTTTCAATAAATACACTATAAGCAACTAGTTAAGATATGGAAAAGACTAGGAGATGAAATCCTTTGATATGTTTAGAAAATGTGAATGTTTTTGCTAGCTTCTTAAATGTCCATGACAATGAGTGAAACCTCCATCTTTTTTCAATAAAGAGCACTATAAGCAATTAGTTAAGATATAGAAAAGACTAGGACATGAAAGCCTTTGATATGCTTACAAAATGTGAATATCTTTTCTATCTTATTACATGTCCATGACAGTTATGTAGATTTCAATATTATAAACTTAGTTATACCTTTATCGTTCCTTGCATAAAATCATGATCAAAGAGTTACAACAACCTATAAAGGTGATCCAACAAGTTCCATGCCTATTAGTCACTACCATGGATCTCTAGTACTATATTCTAGATAGCGTAGAGATTAATTTGTACAAGGATTTCTTGACCAGTTACATCAAACTTATGTGAGTGATCCATCTATCCATCTCATAACTAGCAATTGTTACTAGCAGTAGAAATAGTATTATGCATTAATGACATTATAGTCAATGGAATAGTCCCTATAGAAGTTTTTTTATGAGGTATATGTTTAATGGTACATTCCACAACCCCTAGTAGCCTCATAGTTGACCCCAAAAACCCAACAATGAGTCCAAATATTTAAATTTGTAACAACATATTCGATTATCCCTTTGTAATTTCCTAGATCAATCGTGTTTTTTAGTTTTTGTCATATATAATTGTCATTGTAGTGCACTAGTTTTCCCTTTATAGTTATTCAGTATTTAAGAAAGATAAGATAGTGTTGATCAAAGATTAACACTTAAAATAAAATATCATTGTTATATATATATATATATATATATATATATATATATATGATTTTGAGTATTTTAATGTATATAGTTTATATGAGTAAGTGGATTGCACACACTAGTATATGATGACTTGTATTTGCACGTATTTGAGGGCCAACTTGTGAACCCAAATAATGGTGATTGTGATGGTAGTCATACATTTATACACTGCTATTGTAAAGGAAAAGACATTGGAGTGAGAACTTTGTATCATATTTTAAAATAGCTATATTACAATAAGATCTTTATTGGATCTATTACAACTAATGCATAATTTTTTTTTGTATTTGATCGAGTTTCCCACATTCTTGAGTTAACCCATTTACTTGATTTTTGTTTTGACTCAGGGTGGAAATATGTTATGGTATTTGTCTTATGTTCATGTGATCATTTATGCTTTAATAATGTTTATGTGTACTAAGATGTGTTAATGATTTCAATATACTTAGTTAGAGTATATCATCAACAAGATATATTCAAAATGTACAAAAACGAAGTGGGAGTGGGTGCCATATTATCACATTAACAAGAATTATGAGACATGGGTTGTTTATGATGAAATGCATACACCAAAATATTTATCAATCAACAAGTTGGCTTTGTCAACATGAAAGTATTTGGGTTTATGTGATAACATCCACTCTTACTATAGTGCTAACATCACTTAAAGGTGCATGATTACATTGTGTGTCACCAATGTTTCCACAATGGGATATTCAAAAGTGTGAGTAAGTGATAATCCCATATTACAACAATTGTGAGATGTGGCTAGTTTATGAATTAATACATGCACCAAAATCTTTACCAACATAAAAAAATTCCTTTGGAGTTCAACTCCCTAGGTTGATGAGATAGCATCAAGAAGTGAACCAATAGAAGTTGGCATTGGGGTTTATCCTCTCTCACTCTAAGACTAGCATCCCATAGAAGTGAAGGAATGCTTTATGGGTCTCGATGTGATAACATCATATCCTTCACTTGAGTAATGGCATCAATCCCTCACATAATACTAACATTGTCAATATGGTCCTCACTTCAATATTTACACCCTCACTTTCATACTAGCATAATTGATATGGCCCTAAATTTGATGTTGACATTTAGCCCTCCCTTTAACACTAACACCAATTCTAGTACCATTGATGCCATAACATCCTATCCCTCACTTTGGGATTCACGTCAATCCCTCACTTGAACAATAACATTGTTGATGTTCCAACCCTCCCTTTGATAACATCATTGATGTGACAACATCCTCTCACTCTGGCACTAACATCTTCACTCCAAAATCGAGCTCTCACTTTGATACTAACATCATCAATGTGATAACATCCTCCCTCACTCTCATATCTAATACTAACATCATTGATTCGCCATAAACATCGAGCCCAAAGACTTTGATACTAACATCATTGATGCCATAACATCCTCTCACTCTAATACTAACATCGAGCCCTCACTTCGATACTAACATCGAGCCCTAATAATTCTATACAAGCATCTTTTATATGAAAACATCTTCCCTCACTGTCATACTGCCATCGTCACATTAACATTGATAACTCACTTTAACACTAACATCGTTGATGCAATAACATCCTCTCTCACTCTAATACTAACATCATCACTTTAACATTGAACTCTCTAAAGTGATATATTCAACATGATAGTGTCATCTCACTCTGATATTTCTCTAATACTAACATTGTCTATATGAACGAGACGCCTCGACCCTTGCTAAGTCACAAGTTTCTAGTATATCTGGCTTGCGGGTTGTTGGATATACTCTTGGATTATTTCCCATGGTTTAAAAAAAAAAACATTGTCTATATAAAAGAATCCTTCCTCACTTTGATTCTAACATCACCAGTTTAATACTACCACTGCATAAAAATGAAACAAATATTTTAATGTAGCTTTTAGATCCAAAACCACAAGTTTTCCAATCTACAAGCTTAGCATTGATGGATTAAGTAGGAATCTTAAGACTCATTGATTAAGTAGAAAACTTAGCTTTCAATATGCAAGTTCCAAGTGTATAGAATAACATGCTCCCTCACAATTGCATAGCATAATATTTTCAAGAGAATCAAATTCTTCATCCTCCTTCACACTAACATGGCAAAGGTTAAACATCCCTATGAGTTTTTGCTCATCTCAAAGTGCTTGAGTTACTCTATGGATGACATTACACCATCCCATCCAACTACACAACTCGAACACATCAAGATAAAGGCAAACTCGTTAGGAGTTTTTGCTCATCTCAAAGTGCTTGAGTTAGGATAATGCTAGAAATGGCACCATCCCATCCAACTCCACAACTCAAAACACATCAGGATAAGGGCAAACTCGTTAGAGGAGTTATCCTTTACCCACCTGCATATGAGTATATTACGGGTAGAATTAAATTCCTCAATAAAAATATCATAAATATCATGAATAGAATATGAGTATATTACGGGTAGAAATTAATTCTTCGATCAAAATATCATAAATATTACGAGTAGAATTGAAGCCATTGGTTGCAGACATGATAAGCTCGGACTTTCAGTCGAGTCAAAATCAAAATAAAAGCTCAATATCAAATCTGGAAGTTAACATCATCTGCATGGACAGGTTTGCTAATAATAGTGCAGGGGAGCGAGTGTGACAAAGGAAATACGAGGACTGTCACGAATTAAGTAAATACGAATGGAAATCCCGCCGCATGCCCAGCCATGGAAAAGAAAGTATGGGACCCGGCCGGCGGCATCCCGTCAAACCGCTCCATCTCCTTCCAAACCTCCGAATTCCCCGAGAGCCACCGTCGTCCAAATATTCATGATGGCGTTATCATCGTGTTTTGACTCTGTAAGTTCCACTAAGTCTTCCGCAGGCGGGTCAGGCGAATCTTCTGCAGCGTCTGTCTCACGTGACAGCTCCTGAAAATAGCAGAGAAAACAATAAAATAACATTTAAAAAAATAACAATACGTCAGAAATTACGGCTGCTGATAGCACAGTCTGGGCATGGGGCAAATGATATCTTATCATCATTCCATTTCAGTGTATCGACGGCACCGCCATGAATTAATAATCATTAGTTGCAATTTTTGTTTAGTATTTTAATGCACAGGATCGTATTATATATATAATTTGAACGGAGACTTGAATTCACTCTGAAGAGTAAGCTAATTGAGGAGCAATCTTTTTTGAAAAAAAAAAAATGGATTGAATTCAGTCAGATTTTGAGAGATAATCTGAATTTTGTATAGATGAAAGTTTCGTGTATTTCAAAACTTTATTCTAAAGGTTTTGGCCCTTTTTAAACCAATCTACCTTTTTTAAACCAACCCCATACTTAGAAAATCTAAAAACTAATTTATAAAAAAAAAAATAGAATTGATCAACTCTACCAAAATTTGTTCAGAATTTGTCGCAAAAAACCACAGTGTTATTGACAGCTTGTCATCGACCAGTATTAACTAAAACATTTTCTTTCACTGTGTTTTTTTTCCCGAATTGGAATCTGCAATATTTTCACTTCCAGATTGCAATTTCATCACTTAAAAACGCAATCTAAAGAGTTTGGAATCTCTAACTACAGCCAAATCATCCCATTTACAAATTCAACCACCGATTATAAGCAGTAATAAAGGAGAACATTTTTTATGAAAATTATTCTATCGAGATCGAGCTTTAGCAGAGAAAAAGCTGCCACTTTCGTTGACATAACCAAAAAGGATAACTTTTTGGTTCACGCTTGTTTGTGAACAGATACAAAAGAGACTGAAACCTTTTAGTTAAAACTTAAACCCCAATAATGAGCAGTTACAAAAAGTTGAGCAATTTTATCAAATTTATTCCATGGAGACCACTCAATCATTTCTATGGAAGAGAAAAAGCAGTTGCTTTCGTTGACATAACCAAAAGAACCAGGAAATAAAAAAAGATTGAGAGGACATATGTGAGAAAATAAAGGATGAGAGGACAAGTGCATTTGATTCTATAATATAAAACTTTTGAAGGGAAAAGAGAAAGGCATTTGATTTTGTACCTTCACAATGTTAACTGAATGTTTATTAATAAACTTTATATATGTTGTGTATAATATATGATTAATTTAGATTCATTTATCTGATTAAATCTATATATATATATATATATATATATATATATATATATATTAAATGTACTATTTGAAAAATTGTTTACACTTTAAAGATTTCTTAATATTAGATAAATCCAAGAGTTAAGATAAGATGTATATAGGGTAGTTTTACTTGTGGGTGGTCTTATCAAAAATTTAAATAACCATTATTATGCATATTTTTTATATGGGTTTGACTCTTGAAATTTTTCTAAGTGTCATCTATAACCTAAAGAGTATAATAAAAATGTTCCATTTTAAAGTTACATGAAGAATAAGATAAATAGTAATAAAATAACAATGTTGAAGAAGGTGAATAGTAAGAAAGTTCTATGATGCATATAATAAATAACGCCTAGATTAGAGAGTGATCATTTCAATTTATATTTTTTCAACATTTATTATGGCCACACTTGTTAACTTTTTCATCTTTTTCATATGAATCATATGAGAAACGAGGTTGAAATAGAATACCATTCAAACCTTTAACTTGAGATGTTCCAATAAATTTGGTCATATTCTACCACTCTTTCTTTTCAATATTAATAGTTTTTTTTCCAACATTAATCCTTGCGACTTCTTGAAGCCTTGAGAAGGACTCCATGTTATACCTTTGTTTGTCACCCTGGGCCTCATAAAGGACCTACTGATGTCATCCTGAAAAAATTATTTTCCATTGCCAACAAATCACTAAATTTGAGAACAACCACTCCTTGTCTTCATGCAATGTGCGTTTGGTCGCATCTTGCCTTTCTTTAACATGTGACCAATCGCTTTTTTCCCTTGTGCAACAAGTGACTACCTCTCGAACCTTCTAGATTTGACGATTTGTGAGGAGATCATATCGACATAAGCTGGCCATGATGCATCATGAGCTTTGGAACTTATGTTTGACCTATTGTTCATCAAGTTCCAAGCTTTGAACCTATTGCTGGAAGCTCCTCCATAACTCTATAAAAGAAAGACAAATCAAGGGGTAAGGAGCTCAATTCTTGATAGGCTTATGTTGCCAAAGTATAACCAGAGAGAGACTTCTGCCTTTAAAGTTTATTGTTGGTTCATTCACACTTGAGAGCGAGAGATAAGGAAGGTATCAAGGAGCTTAGAGAGAGATAAATGCCTCAATATTCTTAAGGTAACTTTGCATTGATGTATTTTTCCTTCATAGTTTATATAGAGCCACTATACAAACATTGAAATCAATGCACTATATTATGAGAAAAATGTCATATGAACTCAAAATTAGTTGCCTAATTTCAATTTCATGTGACATTTTTATGTGGACTCTTAGGCACCGAGGCCTAGTAGAAGCTAGAAAATTAGGACTTATATGACCTCCTACTTCTAATTTTCATAATTTGGATCTCTGCATTTATAATCATGTGACCTTTTTCTTTGTGATTTCTATGAGTGTGTGATTGGAGCTCATGCGAGCCTTTGCCTTTAATTTATTTTTTGTGATCGTGATCTTAGACCATTTATGTTATCATATTTTTGTTGCCTCCCCACTATATTCTTTTAATGGGTACAATGTTTTTCCTGCAATTCTATCTAATCAATAATTTCAAAATAGTGAGAAAATGTTTTTCATGTATCCTTTATTCACTATCCAAACTCTAAAATCAATGGATGAAAAATAACAATAACTTTATATCTAGTGTATGAACACTAAAACCAATGCAATATAACAAACAACTTAGTAAATAATATTGTCTCTGCATACACTAAAATCTATGCAATATAATGAAATCAATTTACTTTGGATTTTAGGAGATTTCCTTAGCCTTGGGTCTTGACTTGATCCACTTCAAATTTGAGTTCAAGAGTCCTTTTGTTTTAGATTTTGTTCTGTGAGCAAAACACCATCCTTAATTTCTTCTTTTACCTTTTCTCTAAAAGAAGAAATCCCCCCCCGACTAAAATTTTCTACTGGAAAGTCTCTCAGTGTCTCTCATGCAAATGGAAAATACCAAGTCTCTCTTCTCACTCTCCATACTTTACAATTTCAATGATTTTAAAGAAGACTTTGGTCCGTTGATATGTTGTATATTGGCGAGGTTCCTCTTTCCTTCAGCGTTACACTACGTATCAACAAGCATCCTCTTTCCCTTGCCAATACAGGTTGTATCGACGAACGTCATTCTTCCTCCACCGATACAGCCCATATTGATGACTTGGGTTTTTCTTCACCAATATAATTTCTCTAACTTTCACTTAAGGTTTTCCTAAGTCTCAACTCATTGATTCTAGATATATCGATGGGTTAATATATTCCTTGTCGATATAGCCAGTATCAACGAGTTAGTGATTTCTTCACCGACACGATGATGACCATCCTCTCTCAGCCATCGATACATAGGAAGGGCCAACACTTAAACATTTTATTTTGCCACTTTCTAGTGTATTGACATCAATCATTTTATGGACACCAATACACCAACACCCATTAGTCCTTGAACGTCGATACACCAACGCTTCATCCTCTTCAGACCACCGATATACATCGGTGTATATCCCCCGATATTCAACAATACATCATGTATTGGAAATTTCCTTTCTTTCTCTTCGATACACAGTGTATCGACGAGGTTCATCTATGTCTCTCTCTCTCCCATGCACTACTTGTTGACAATTTTCCATTTTATTTTGTCGGTATGCTAGAATAAATATGTCAACCCCTCATTGACACTGAGTGTATTGACAATTATGTTCTTTTTTCTCACGGACATAAACCATTTCAGCAAGACGCTTTCATCTTGAAGCCTTTCCCAAGTTCCTCCAACTCATATCATTCTCGCTACACATATTAATCATATTCCTATAGTTTCAAGTGATTAATCCCTCCATGCCTGACAAGATCACTAATGACCTATTTCCTAGCTTGACTAATCTACATCATGTTGTTATATTTATTGAGTCTATGTGTGTCACTGAGAGATTTCATTAGACATAACATGCCAACTCATATGTTTTGCGCCTTCTTGATGTTATGACTAACCTTGATCATGAAAGTGTTTTTATTGTTAGGTGGGTTAATTGAAGAATCTATACGATACATGTTCACTCAGAATTGCATCTTAGAGAAGAATCATTAGTCTTGTCATACTTAGTGACAAGTGATCCAAATGTTAGTTGGTTATTTCTGTGAGATAATATTTCTCAGCCACTGATATATGACTCTAGTTATAATGGATGGATTAAGAGCCTATATAACATAGATGTTGTAAGAATTGATGGAATTGAATTTGGGAAAATAAGTGCCAAGAACGGGGTACAATCTTTCATTAAAAAACGTATTTTTTCACAATTTTGGGTATTGGTCAAAGTGGAGTTTCCACTCCTAGAATAGGCTAAATGTATGTTTTACAGGATTAAAATTGAAACTCCACTAACAAAATCAAAATATGAGGTCCATAAGTACCAGAACGATCACCAAGGTTTTCTCGTCAAGCAAGCCTCATTAACCATGACCTTCGTTAAAAATGATTCTACTCAAATGCTTGAATGAAGTTGTAAGGTCTCTCACTAGAAGCCCCTCCTTGTTCTCTCCACATTGCAAACAATGGTGGCTCAATCAAACATCGTATGAGAAAGTTGTGGACTTGTGAACTGAATCTCTTGTTGTTTCTTGCCGGTAAAAAGGACACTTAAAATTTTTCAATTTGTCTTCCTACGTAGATGAGTTTGTGATTTTATTTCTGACACATGAGTTCGTGATTTTCTTATTGATACATAGGAGAGTTCATTCTCATATTTTCGATACATAGGAGCATTCATGCTCCTCTTTACGATACATGAGTTCGTGCTCATCTTATTGATACATAGGAGAGTTCGTGCTCCTCTTTCCAATACATGAGTTCATGCTCATCTTCCTGATACATAGGAGATTTCATGCTCATATTACCTACACATAGGGGAGTTTACACTTTTCTGGCTGATACACTAGTTCATGCTTTTCTTTACAACACATGAGTTCGTGATTTTCTTTCCAACATATAGGATAGTTCGTGCTCATCTTGTCGATACATAGGAGAGTTCATGCTCATCTTGCCAACACATAGGGGATTTCATGATTTTCTTGCTGACACATGAATTAATGCTTTTCTTTCCAACACATAGGAGAGTTCATTCTCATCTTTCCGATGCATATGAAAGTTCATGCTCATCTTGTCGACACATAGGGGAGTTCATGATTTTCTTGTTGACACATGAGTTTGTTATTTTCTTACCAACACATGAGTTAGTTATTTTCTTGTCGACACATAGGAGAGTTATTGCTTATATTTCTGACACATAGGGGAGTTCATGATTTTCTTTCTGACACATGAGTTCTTTATTTTCGTGCCAACACATGAGTAAGACCCTGCAAAACTATCTTTTTTATTTTGGTTGTAAATTTTGACTTTGATGTCGATTTTGTGTGTTTATATTGTTGGAAAGGTATTTGCAAGATCTACAACTTCCTAGTTATATGATTTCAGATATTCCTCACCAATTGTTCAAATTTTTTAGGATTAATATATAACATATTGACAAAATCCCTGGAGAACACAATACTTGAACCAAGAGCAACCAAGAGAAAAGGAACCAAGATCTGAACTCAGAGAAGCATATATGAAATCTCACTTAGCTAATGTTTTAGTTCTATAGGTTTGAATATGTGGTTTTGAAAGTTTATTTGAATATTATTTATGGTCACTTTCATGTGGAATGGTTCCAGGTACCAATGCTAAAGAAAGATCATACTCAACAATCCAGATAGGAATCATTTGAGGTGAGAAAACCATGAAGGAACAATGACTACACATAAAAGAAATCCACTAGTATGCAATAGTACCCTCGCAAATATGATATACCAACGAAGATAATGGACCAACAACAACAACAACATTTGTTGCAACAATAGAGGAGCAACGAAAGAGAATCACTCAAATAGAAAAAGAAGAATTCTGAACCCCATGATGGTCGAATATCAAACTTAGAGGGAAAATATTTTCCTGATGTTTAGACCAGTCATCATGGTGGATGAGGTGCACTATATCCAAAATCTATGATGGCCCACCAGCAGTAAAAGAAAATTTTGAAATGTAACTACATATAATACATTAGATTATAAACATTTCTACTGTCTTTGTTCTCTCATCATTGCAAAGAGGATAAGGAATTTTTTTTGTAAATGAAAGGTCATGGGGGGAGGAGGAAGGTCAAGACTCAAGTTGAATATCAATAAATATAGGGATTGTATCTGAGAAAAGGGATTTTGGTTCTTGGAGCTTTCATATATTGTTACTGAAACTTTTAATGAAGAGAAGCTTGTTTGGCCAAGTGATTTTATGGAGAACCATGATTCTTGTGTTTGATGTATTGTGGACTATTCTTTTGTGTTTTTATCATAATTAGGGTTGTGTAAGAACGTACTGCATATTGTAGATTATTCTCATATATGTTTGCTACATTCTTATTTCGATTCTTAAGGGAATATTTTTCTAAACTTGTAGGCATAGGACCATAAATGATTCTTTATATGCTAGATTATTGTGTTTGTAGTTGCTTATTTTGTATTCTTGTTTTTGTTTTGTGTGAACTATTTCCTAGCCCATTGACAGGAGCACATCTATTTATATGTTTTCTTTCTAGTTACCTTATTTTTTTGTAGGCACATGCATATTAGATTAGTTTCATTTCATTCTTTAGATTAAAAACCTTCATTGGTGGACTGAGCCGCAAGTGATAAACCCCAAACTAGAAATGGTTGTCAGACCAGAATCCGGATGGGTTCCCTATTACAAATGGTGAGATGTATAATTGGGACTTCTTATCGGGGGTAATCCCTTCTATTTATAAAGTGAATTTTCCCACATCAACATAATTGGCGCTAGAAGGATGGAAAATGACAAGCCTGCCCATGTGAAGTCATTTCATTAAATTGTTTTAATGAAACCATGTCTCCTCTCCATATTTCTGTATGGGATAACCCTTTCAGTCACTGAGACCCACCGTGGGAATCTCATTCGAGACAATTAATATCTTGTCAAACTCAAAATTAGATGGTGAAGGGCATGTCTCTATATTCATACATTTCAATCAGTTTAACATCATACGACAAAGTCTTAAGATTGTTCGAGACAATGAATTTTGACAATTATTTATCCTCTCATTTGAAGGACGAATTAAAGCATGGTTTAGGATGTTACCATTGAAATCCATATATAGATGGAAACAATTTATGAAAGTATTTATCGTTGCTCATGTAGATTATGTTTATGATGAATTCTTTAATGAACATGAAGAAATATGTAGGCTTAGAAATGAATCTATGAATTATTTTTTCAAAGAGTCATGAAGATTTATTGTAGATTTACTGAAAGTGAAAAATTCTCAGACCGAAAAATACTTCATTGGTTTTCATATGTTGTCTATATTTCTGAAGGGTACAATCTGAATAATCAAATTATCTCTCATTCGCAAGATTCAGATCTACACAATGAAAATTTATTCACCTCTTATTCCAATGGGATACTTTCAAACCAACAGACCATTCAACCCTATCCTCATACATATGATAGTATGCAATCTTATTTAGAAGAACAATCTGAGGAAACTATTTCAACAGATGGTGTCAAATACATATTGAATGAAGAATTAATTCACCAAGCTACTACATATTTGAATGATAATTTAAGATTGGGAAAAGTAATGACTTTACCCTTCATGAAAAATCATGCTCTGGGGATTAAATATGGGGAGTACATGATCTCTAATCAACACTCTATCATAGCTATGGGGGAATATTCACTAGAAATCTTAAACCTCTTAGACCCAGAGTGTGAACTATATAGTGTCTCCCCTTAAGAGAATCATGAATATACTTTAGTCTATAACAAATCGCTCATCGAGGATATCCTGTCATTTTCATAATTTGAAGATATTCATTATCTTTCTACAAAGAGTTTTTTATGATAATCACCCACATAAGAACCCACCTATTTATCATGTTGTGCATTTTTTACATTACTCTTTCAATGATAAGATATTGAATGATAAACTACATAAACAATATTTCCAAGCTTTGATTGATCAAAGACTCATTGTTAATGATAGTCCATATGGGATACACAACGTTGGAATTCCTTCACAATTCAAATTTCTAGAATATGTTGAGTCCCAATTTGATCACAATAACCCTATTTTCGATGACTATTTTTCTGTTCTAGAATTGAATGTGAAAACTAATATATCATTCATTGATTTTGTGTAGTCTGTAATTTATAATCTCAATGCACAAATGTTAATCATAGAAGATGTAAGGCATGAAAAACACAACGAGTTTTTAGATCTCCATGAATACATTTTATCAAATACGCATCCCATCACCAAGCAAGACATAGGAAACATTGAGTTGATCCAGAAAACAACTCCACCTAAATATACTCCATAATCGCATGCCAATCTTCAGAGGAAAATGCATCACTCGTCCTTGGATTCTATCTCAATACTCCAACACTCTTCACATGATTTTTTTTTTATGTTATAGGAGATTTCTTGGAGTCATATTTTACTCAACGTTTTCCTCAAAATGGTAGATATCATTTCCCCTCTCAACATGTGGGTTATGTAAAACGTGGTATCGAGGAGACTTGCCTAGATAACGAGACACTTTTGTTTCGACCAATGGTTATGTTAGGTTATCATTATCTTACTTTTACCTCTAGAATATATGATAACACCCATAATGAGACTCTCCCACAAGGTACATGGCATACAAATTTCATTTATGGTTATCATCAGGTATGTCACTCATTTTTTGTTTTCTTGAAAAAATCTTATGGTGGTCCTTGTAAATTTTATGATGGAATTGAAGCTTGGTTGGAGGAATAATATGTGTCTACATTTCCCATGAGTATTAATGTCATAAAATTTCTCATGTTGTGTAGAGATTTGGCAGATTCAATTCTTCCTCTTTGTGATCTCTCACTACTCCAATTTCTAGTATTAACTTTTGTTGAACATGTGGTTACAGGTTTGGAGTTAATTTATTAGCTGCATTGGCACTATTCTTTCACTTAGCAGTTTTTCATCAAGTGTAGGATAGAGTAGGAATAAGAGTAGCATAGTTCTTTTATTTCCATTTTCTCTTGGGTAGCATAGATTTTGGATTTATCTTTTCTTCTTGAATAAAATCCACCAACTATCTTTAGTTTAGTTTGCAGCTCAAAATGGATTGTTTTAGTCTTAGTTTATTTTTTCATGAAATCTTTCTTCTTTTCACTTGATTCCTTTCATTTGTTGTTTAACTAACATTGTATTAAATTTGGTTTTCATTCATCTTCATGATGAAACAATGTGCAAAATCCTTTGAGAAAGTTCAATTGAAAGACTTATCTACTCTAATAGAATTCACTCTAACATTGACAGTTGGAAAAATTACGATATTGAACTATTGAAAAAAAAATGTTGTAGAATACTTTGCAGTTTGGGAAAGGTGGAAATCTGGTTGGAGGAATCATATTGTATGTTCATGGCCTTACTGTTCATAATCCAAAATAGTTTTTCAATCCCTACTAATCAATATTTCGATGGATATGTTTCTTGCAAAATCTTATGGACCAACAGATCAATGTGATGGTATCTTCTGTCCATTATATTGGTTCTTGAAACAAAGACTAGTGAGATAAAATTTAGTTACAAACCTTCGCAACAAGTATGAGTTTCTATAGGATTAAACCCTTAATGATGGAACTAATTTCAATAATATAAAAGGTAGATCATCGATTTTTTTCAGAAGAAATTCAAAATATTATAGCATATTACAATCACAATACCTTAACTGTTTCATAATGGTATCTATTGAGTAGAATCATCGAAGTGATTACTGCTCTATGAAGAGGATGTTCCTAAGACCTTCGGTACAATTATTGCTTACTCGATCATAAAAGTTGTTTTCATTATGGGGAAAGGGAATAGTGTATTTCATCTCTAGCATGTGCCTCTAGTAATATAATGTCAAGTGTTTCTCTCCCTTTCACTAGTTTAAGTATGTTGTTTGTAATTCTGGAAATAAATTGTGTAAGGAATTTTTGAAACGTTCAATGTTTCGACTGGACACTCCACCCATCATCAGGGACTATTGAAGAAATAAGTGTGAAAATAGTGTCGGGGTAGAGGGTTGTATAAAGGTGAAGATAATATGATCATCCTTCCTCAACCATTTAAATATAATTTCCCCCCATATCCAATTCACTATGGAAATGGAGAAGGAAAACTCCCTCCCCTTTCTCGATGTTCTCATCTCTCGCCTCCCTAACGGTTCCATTACCCACCAAGTTTATTGCAAAAAAAATCACATTGAATGATACCTTCATGCCCAATCCCATCACCATCATGCTCAAAAAAAATTTGTCCTCAAAACTCTTGTCACTCGATCCATTCAAATCTCTAACCCCCAGTTTCTTGATAAAGAAAAACCCCACATAACCAAGGCATTTTTGTCCAATGGCTACACCTCCTCTCAAATTAACAAATATTTTCTCTCAGTTTGCAACCTTAAGTCGAAATTTTCTTCCTGGTGTCCCCCCAGCTCTCCTTTATCTCCCCTACATCCAAGGCACTACTATTCACATATCCAAAATTCTTGCCAAAAAGAATATCAAAACCATATTCAATCCTTTCAAAACTCTCAAAAAATTGTTTAGATCTACCAAGGATAAATATGACCCAATGCTTGGACCAAGAGTTTACCAAATTCTTTGCTCCTGTGGAATTTGGTAAATTGGGAGATCCTTGGCCCAAACATGACCCAATAAATTGGCCAAACTGGGAGATAGCTGACACAACCCACAATCACATCTCTAAATCCGTTATTGTTGAACTCTCTTTCAATTATAAACATCTAATTTGTTTTGACAAAACCAGAATCACGGCCTTAGCACAACATTACTCTTCTCATGTCATGCGTGAAGCTCTCAAAATTGAAAAACATCCTAACAATTTTAACAATGAAGATGGGTATAAACTTAGCCAATCCTAGAAACCTGTCATTCACCGCATCAGAAAATCAAACTAAAATTTATTATGGCTTTCCTATGCCACCCT
>ML790588.1:418251-434039 GCA_009831015.1 Picea engelmannii | reverse complement strand
ATTAAAATTTTACCATGCTTTTTCATGTCCTCCTGAGTCTTGGATTCCCACCAAATGAGTGTTGCACTATCCAATCTTAAATAAGCAAGCTGAATTTTGGTTTCATCATCTTGAATTTTTTGTATTCTACAATATACCTCAATATGACGTATCCAATTATCTAGTTTCTCAGCATTAACTTCTCCATTGTATATTGGCAATTCAAATTTTATATCAAGCTTTAATGAAGGAATTTGAGAAGGAGTTTTACCATGTCCCTTTGGAGAATTCGGAAGAGGTCTTGAACTGGTAGAAGAAGAAAAGAAGAAGAAGATGGAGGAGAGGGTGGTGGAGAACCACCATTCCCTCCATTTCCATTTGGAGTTTTGTCACCACTGTCTCCCTTATGATTTGAAGGGTTGGAACCTTCACCTTGCAACAATGCATTCCTTTCCATCAATATCTTCATCATCTCTCTCATTTCCATGACAACCTTTCTGAGATCTTCATCTTCTGCAGGAACACGTTCATGACTTTCTTCATGAGCCATACTTGGTGAATGCCTCCTCGAAACTTGCGGTGATTGTATATGCTTCCTCCTTGAAGGATGAGAACTTGGCTCCACAAGTTGACCTTCTCCTCTTGTGAGTTTCAGCCTTGTGAGCATCAGAAAACAAAACACTTGCAAACAATCAAGTCTTCAAAAACCAGTGCTCTGATACCAACTTGATCTAAAAATGAAGAAGACTTGTAATCTTGAAAATATTTGCAAGTAAGTTTATGTGTTAAAAGCAAATGGATCAACTTTGAAACACATCATTAATAGGATTTACTCATTTAAGACACATATAAACAACAACATAATCAATGAACATAAGCACATAAACACAGCAAATGATAAAGGAGTTCACCCCTCTCTTGGGCTACATCTCATGGTCCAGCTTCCAATGGATCATTATTATTAATTGCTCAAAGTGCTCAAAAAAATTCTTTACAATGCTCAAAATGACCAATAGACTGCTCCAATGGCTTCAGAGAGTCCGAAAACCCCTAGCTGGGCTTTTTTGGCACCTCGTTTGGCCAAAAACCGAAGAATTTAGGCTTCTTTGAAGTCTCCTCTTCAAGCTTGTTGTCTCTGCATCTACAAATTGCACTCTTGTTTTTTCAACCTAGCACACACTCAATTTAAAGCGTAAAAACCCAGCACCAAACCAACCATGCCAATGGTGTGAACTGTAGGACGGTTATGGGCACGCTAGCCCCTAACCGCCAAGGCTGAAGTCATATGGTCATGTGACCACGCGCGTTTTAAAAATGGGGCTCCCTCCATAGGTGAATAATATGGTAACAAGTGGCAGGTAGGTTTAATTACACAACCGTTTGAACCATATTTCAACCGTGCACGCACTAGGTAACATAGTTGTGGTCATATATGAAATGGTGTGTGACCAAGGGCTGGGGATAAGCCTCGGCCCGGTCGCAGCCCAAACTACACATACATACAAATTGAAATATAATTCGGACCACATATATATTAAACAACGCACGGTGTCACACTGGTTGGTGGCTCCTTGCCAAGTCGTTTCCCCTGCCCAGAGGTCGCGGGGTCGACTCCTGCCAATGACAAAAATTTTAAACCAAACAAGTGACACGTGGTGGCCACGGATTGGGCCACGTGTCAACATACCATTAGCCACCAAAATGACATGTGTCAAATGCTCATATGCCAACTGTCTGCCAATAACTGAATGCCACATCATCACCTGCCACCTAGATGTACGATCGCTGCCACGTCAGCATACGGTCATGCCACATCAGCATCCGTACGGACTGTATGGACTGCAAAGTCAGCGTCCCCTTTTTTTTTGCCTGTTTGATGATCCAAACAGATCACAATATCTCTCGCTCTCGACGTTTGTTTGAGACGAAACAAGTTGCGTTGGGTTCACAATGACGAGGCCTACGCTCTTGTCCGATTTGAAGCGATTCTGAGAACTTTGAATTTTTGAGCAAAATTTGATCCCCTGATCACTAGACTCATCAGATATCCATAGTAGAACATGACTTCACAACCAATGCATCTAAGGCCTATGGGTAGCTATCAAATAGCTTCAACGTGTCACCATAACATCCACTACCTCGCAATGCATTTGTACCTCATCATGTGCACCCTTTTGTGACTTCAAATCCAATGCATCCAAGGCCTATGGGTGGCTCTCAAATAGCTACAACATGTCCCCAGTACATCCACTACCCCACAATGCATCTATACCTCATCACGTGCACCCCTGTGAATTCACAAATAATGCATCCAAGGCCTGTGGGTAGCTCTCAAATAGATACAACATGTCCCAAAGACATCCACTACCCTGCAATGCATATGTACCTCGTCACTCCCTCTGAAGAGGGACCATGCCAAGCTATCTCTCTTATTTTCTCAGGATCTCCTGTCAAGGATTTAAGCCTAGTCTCTCTTTGATACCATGTTTATTTTTCATAAGAGATGATATTGTATGTGTATGTATTATTACAAGGATGAGTGTTCCCTATATATAGAACATATGGTGACCATCCATGAAAGGATGCGTCCCTTGGATAATAAATAACTACATATTACACACACACACACACACACACACACACACACATAGACACACACACACATATATATGGATGAACCTTCATAGATAATATCTATCTAGCAAAGGACATACACATTTGCAGAAGAAATAAGAAAAGACGGAAATGAGAGAGAGAGAGAACACATAATTGTATTAACTGAATGAATGAATGATAATATACACATGATATACTATGTATATCTCAAATAATGTTTAGTGGAAGAGAATCCAATGCACCATAGTGGTGGTCTAGAGTGATCTGGTGATCCGGGATCTTTTCATCGAGGTGACTTATTAAAGAATTGTATTAAATGAGCATAAAATGAAGTGCACCATAAAGAAGGAATAACTCAATAATTCAAAGAAATAAGCATCAAATATGAACACAAAAAAATTGATAACAGAGTTCATCCCTGGTGGAATATGTCTCTTTGTCCTTCTCTCAAATGGGTAGGCCTTTTTATTAACTCAGCAAAAGAATTTGGCAAAATACATAAGTATACCTCATTCTGGAGTTAAGTTGTAGAATATTTTCTCATATCAGAAAAAAGATAACACCACTTAATTCGTGGCATCAAATTACCCAAAAATGACTGTCTCCACGCCTCGATCTGAGTCTGGCACTTTCATCCCCTTGAGAAATCTTGTCTAGGTTTCTGTGCCTACAACCTTCATTAATGACAATACTTATACATTAAAATTCATACCCAGTATAGACTGGTCCATGCCTTCCTCCACCGTGCACTGGAAAAGGTCAATTTTTAAATTAAAAGGCGAGGCAGATTAACCAACATGGTCATTTGGCCCGTTGGTTGGCAGATATGTATGAAGGGAGAATTGTTGGGGGAGGTCCGAGGGTCAAGTGGGCCTCCTCCCTTTGTATTATTTTTTTAACCATAGAATATTCGCATATGAATATAGTGTAACCTCCATTAAATTTAGTGGTATTGTTGGCAGATTGTATTTTGGTGGTCATGTGTGGTGGGATATACAAAAATTTGGTGGACTGGGGGTTGGCGCCAACCAATCCCCCTTTTTTCTATTTTTGATTTTCAGTTGATGGCCCTCAATGGGAATTTTTTTTCTGCCACATGGTAGCCCATGACTGGGCCACGTGGCGACCTTTCATTGGCCCACATCATCCACTCACATAGTCATCCTGCCATGTCACTTTCTTTCCATGTCATCCTACCACGTATTGTATGGATGCCACATGTCTTCCACGTCCTGTATAGCCTACCACATGGTTGTACGAAATGCCACATGACACTTCCTCATTGGTCCACATCTTGACCTGAAAATGCCAAAAATGAGTGACACGTGGAAGCCTTTGGTGCTACCACATCACCATGCTAGCATCATGTTGACATCAACATGACACATGTCACCCTCTGTGTGTGCCACATATATTGTACGAACACTAACATCATCTGAATTGATGCCGACATCAACAGTACGGATGTTGACTCATCCCTACTAACTGGGCTAGGTTGACCAAAACTTTGACCACAAATATCTTTTGATCAATAACTCTGTTTGACGAGCCGTTTATGTCGTTGGAAGGATTGAGACATGCTCTTCTCAATGATGCAAATTTCACTGAGTTTTGAGAACTTTGATTTTTTGTCGTTTCTTTGTCCGTTGAGGCCATTATGAGCTTCTTGAGTTGCTTCTATGAGTTCAGAGTTATCCTTAGTCTACTCTATATCCTTTTTGGATCACGCCTCCCCACTGAGAGATTTTTGGACCACCAAAATCTTTCATCAATAAACAAACAAGTGAGGGAATAATTCCATCACCTTGTCCTTCTCAGTCCACTTTGCCTTGCTTGGATGTGTACCCTTTAAGCCCACTCGAAGATAATCAACATCACCCCTGCATGAAGACCTCATCCTTTTTTCCAGGATGATATCTTCCTTCAACTTGTCCAAGTACTCAGGAGCAAACTCATCAAATGAAGGTATTGAAACTTCCTCACCTTGATCCATGATCATGGGAGGCTCAAAAAGTTTCAAGTTTTCCACATTTACAACTAAGTAGATCTTCATATAAGGTGGAAGATCTAGATGAAAATCATTGGTACCACTTTTCTCCAAAATAGTGAAGGGTCCATAACGGATGGGATTGAGTTTCTTGCCTTCACCCTTCAATCTCTCTTTGCACAACTTCCAGAAGGGCGATAGTATCTTGACTCTCATTACCTTTACAATGAGGTGTCTCAGATGACATAGAGAGAACCATCATTTCTCTCTGCTGTCATTGACCCCCATGACATTCGACTTCAACACTTTATCATGTTGCGGTGGGTCTTACTTTGCGACTATTACAGTTCTTTTTATATTTGTTGAAGACCTATGCAATTTGATAGGCCATCAATGCCTGTGAATCCTGGACACTTCTTATAGGTGTCATCACCTCAATTTAGAGTTTGTTCACCATCATAATTGTCCTCTGCCATTATCAACACACCCCCGAGGGCGATGCAGTCATCTACACCAACACATAGCTTCAATTACTGTATTACACATTTTTGAGTTACATGACACGAGCATGGGGCATGCTCGCCTCGTTTGTACATAGTTTATTTTGCCACACCTTGCAAAAGGTTTGGGTCCTATAGGTTCTCCTCTCCCTCCAATGGGTCACTCTTGCAATTCCCCTCAACACTCTTTCTTACAAAGGTACTCTCAGTGGAAGAAACATTGATGCATTTCGGCTATACATATGCTCCTAACCTCACACATCACGGGGCATCTGTTATCACTGGAATTTCTTCCACAAATGGTTACATGAATCTAGCATCTTCAAACACCCATTAGTACATCCATGGCCCAAAAAATTCATTTCCAAAGGGCACAAAACTATACAACTAGTTAAAAAATCAGCATGCACTAAGGATACAAAGGCCGCGCACACACGTGCGACAGTCGAATAACGTCGGAAAAGCGCATATGTGCCCGATGTGTGACTGTGGATGCAAAAAGACATGCATGCCTCATAACGATGCATTTATGATTTTGGTCGACCTTCCACCCACTTTTGGTTCATCTCCCAAGTCTATTTGACACCCAAATCCGAACTAAATTCAAGTGGGGGGTTGGTCAAAGACCTAAGGGTGCCCTAAAGAGCCCCTTGTTCACACTAAAGACTGGTTGAATAATGCCTCAAATATTTTCTATAAAAGGAGGCCATGGGTGCACTATATTTTCAAGGAATTCATTTGTATTTTTATGTTGCCTATATTCTCTTGGAGAATCCTCTTTTATCATCAAGAGCATACAAGCACCATTTCATTTAGCCATTTACATCACCTCTTGAGTGGATGGGCTTTGGATTTCTTCACCATTTCCTTTTTGTTTGTTACTTGTAAGAAGAGCTCAATCATTCGAGGTTCAAGAGCCCTCCCTTGGAGGAAGAGGGGACCCATAAGTCTCCCTTTCTCTTTGGTGTTTTCCCACTAATACAACTTATCCATTGGTGGCATGCATGTTGTTTAATTTTTGTTTTATTTCCCTTATGCAGTCTAGTTTAATTTCTTTTATTGTTATTAGCATAGTTATTTGTTTAATTCTTATGCTTGATGTTTCTAACTCTTTCATTCACTATTGTCTCATCCAGCTAACCCAACTGGACTTGTAAGCATCCTTATTTTTCCCATTTAGGTGACAAAAGGGATGCAACAGATTGGGAAAAGTGTATAGATACAGAAATTGGTGCCCCAGTGCAATATGTCTTGGACTGTGAGGGCGCAAGTTGCATGGAAAGGAGGTGGAGGGTGGGGGTCCCATAGGTGGGTTCTTGTATTAGGTAAAATGAATGGAGGACAATCTATAGATGGGAAAATAGACTTTGGATGAAATGAATGGTTAATGATGTTGTGGAGGTGCAGTCAAAAGAGAATCATGATGAGATAACCTGGGAGTCCATTAGGCAGGCTAGCAAAATGAAGAGGAGTATGTGGCTAATTCTCAAAATGCATAAGAGTATTGGGACTCCCATCCCTAAAGGGTGAAAAACAACATGAGTGTCAAAGTGCCAAGGGGGACTATGAATGGGACAACTCATGTGGGGAAGAGTGCTACCAAGTGATAGTACCAAAATGTAGTGGAGGTGAGAGTAATGCAGAGCCAGATATAGGGACCCTAAAGGAAAAGGTCGGAGGGTGTGAATGGAGATGAAATTGAGATTCAGAGGGAATGATTACATATCGGTGTCGATCATATACCTGAAGGGGTAGCATTGATGTATGATGACCAAGTACCTGCATTCATGAAAATCGAATACCCGACGTTAACAATATATGACGATAAAGAACATATAACAATTATTTGATAATTGTGAACATAAGCATACATACCTGGGCGTGATGTGAGAAAAATGCTCCCTGGGGGCCGAGGATGGGTGGTGGCCTGGGGAATGTGACTGTGTAGGTGGCGGGATCCTGGTCCCATGGCTGAAGAAGGATCAGAAAATGGATGCTTAGAGCTCCTGGAATTGAGTATGCAAGTTTGGCAAAATGGACTATATATAGTTGTAGGGACCACATTGCCACCTCATTTGTACATGTTGCTAGAGTGATTGGATGAGAGATTTGAGGAGAGATTTGGATATTTTGGGAGATCAAGCCAGCCAATTCATGATCAATGAGTTTTAGGTTAGTGGTCGTATCCTCTTACATAGTAGCTAGGGGTTTTTTTTTGGGTAGGGCTTGTACGGACGACTGTACAAGGGGGTTTTGTGAGGGTGGGCCCTCCAGTGCGTAGGCGATCTAGTGTTTCGGGTGCACAAGTGTACGGCTATAATTTGGAGATGCATGCACGGTGGCACCCAAATGGGGTAAAAAGGCACGCATGGGATGCACGCCTATGCAAAGCACAACAACGCACCCATGCGCGGCTGTGTTCTTGACAGTTGTGCATGTGTGCGCAACTGTGGAGCAAGAATGCTAGGGTGCACGTCTATTGAGGTGACAAAGGAGCATGGGTGTGCCCCTGTATTTCCAACAGTTTCTCATGAGAGCGCGACTGTGGGATGAATAGGAATGCATATGCATGCACCTGTGGGGAAAAAATCCGTGTCTTTGAGGCAAAGATGAAAGGTATAAAAACTAATCTTTATGGGAGATTTTGATGTTTTTATGAGTTGTGATGGTTGATTGAATCTTTTATGTGTGGATGCAGGTGACCATTTTGATGATGTCGATCCAGTGGAGGGAGAGGGACTAGGCGCACTTGAGAGAGGTTGTGAGAGATGAGGAGCCGATAGTACATGGTGCTTTGGAAGCTTATGGGCTGCTGAAGTTTTTTGAGTGCTCACTAGTGAGGGAACATGAGTACTTGTTGCAGTTCTTGATTTCAATGTGGATTTCAGAGATGTAGTGTTTCATTGTGCAAGGTGAGCACCTGACATTCTCTGCTATAGAGGATGTGTAATTTTTGATTGGGCTCCCATTTCGGGGGACCCTGCTACCATCTGAGCCTATGGTACCCCGAGATGGGCAGTTGGTTGTCCTAGCCTAGACCTATTGTTCAGGAGAGGATTATATGTACGGCTCTATGGTGAGGATTGGGGTGATGGGCACCCTGGTGCATCGGTATGTTGCATCAATTATTGTGAGAGTGTACGGATCTCTCGTGACTCAGTGGTTTAGTGGGGGTCAGTTGAGGATCATGCAGTGGGAACTAGGGGGTGAGCATTTTTCCTCAGGCTTGATGCTGCATGCCTAGATGGTGGGGCAACTCGACAGCTGTTGAGATGCTAACTCAGGGGATTTTTCCTTTGGGTTCATCTTGGTGGCATGGTTTTTGGAGAGGGTGCCCATGTTGCGCTCTAGAGTGCTATTAGACGCACCTGGTGTGTGAGAGTTTTGACTGAGGTGGTGGGTGACGATATTTATTCATCACGATGGTGGGGAGGGTGGCCACTATTTTACGGCCAAGGCTGCATGGGTGTGGCATCATATGCCACATATCATACTCCAGTTTCCATACAATGGGGTGGATTTTCGGGGTGACCCAGAGATGGTGTTACCCCCGAGAGAGGTATTCGACTAGAGAGGTATGATTTTATATTTGATGTTTTGATATTTAGATAGTATATCATTTTAGTTATGTATAGATGGATGTTGACTCTATAATTTTTTTATTGGGTGTGCATATGTGGGACCTCATGGGTACGAGGTTGAGTTTGTTAGAGCATCGACTCATCAAGGGCCTACAAGACCACAACGGGGAGAGTTGCGGGTAGGGGAGAGACGGTGATGGGAGGATGATGGGGTGAGGCAAGTTGATGATGAGAGAGTGACCAAGAGACGTCGTTATGATGACCCTGGTGCAGGTTTGTCACATGCTCCTCCGGCGAGGGCCAGGGGAGAATTTGAATATTTTCATTGTCGATTAGAGGCAGTACTACAGGGAGTGTCTGAGGGGATGTGGGTGCATATTCTAGATGAGGGGATCCTGGTGTAGTGTATTTGTCTTCTAACGGAGTCACGGAACCTAATCTACAGAGTAGCTGTAGAGGGGGTAGCGATGACTGGGAGGTTTCCCCCAGGGCCTGAGGGACCTATAACTAGTGGGGTACCTCCTCCAGAGGGAGGACCAAGTGGTGTTGCTCTAGAGGCACCATGAGTGCCTCTGTATATGTTTTTTTATATTTATATAGGCTTGCTAGCCCATTTTGTATATGGTGCTATGACACCGGTTTTGTACCTATAGGAGTGAGATGGTCACTTACCTATGGATGTTGTATTTGATGTACTATTTTTTGTAAACATTGATGGCACATTGACCGTATATATATATGGATATACATTTCTGGATCTCTGTGATGTTCACATGTGACGATGTTTTTTTTTTATGATGTCTAATTTATATGTTGTGATAGACTTTTGATGAGTTATGTATGTGTAGTGGTACCTTGATGGGATAAATGCCAATTCAACACTAGGTTAGCCATATTATCTGCTATTTGATTGTATTGTCTTGGAATATGTGTAAATGTGATTGAATGAAAATGTCGAGATAAAAGTCTAACTTGCAGGTATCTGTGGAAGATGCAAAGATCGCAGACATGGTACACATTGTTGAGCTGAAGGACAACAAGCAGAGAATCAAGTGGGATGCTAAGGTGACGGATACGATGTTGACTGGAATCAGTGAGGAGGCCAATGATGGTTGTGTATTCTGCTTGGTTGTTTGTAGTTGAGCCCAAAAATATGTCGTTGGAGTGGAGCAGTTCATGCGAGGGGGTATAGAGGGCCTAAGCAGCTGAAGTGAGATTTTGTGTCCAATAGCTAGCTCCGTCAACATAACCGATGTGGAAGTCTAATGGAGGAGGCATCTATCAATAACATAAATGATAGATTAGATGCAAGATATGGAGGAAAAAGAAGACTAAAAACTCTACAAAAAGAAAAAGCCTAGTGTAGCATGGCTATGCTCAGGGATAAAATTTCTTTAAGTACAACCCGTTGACGGGTTCCTTGAGGGGGTGGCCTTCAGGAGAGGCCAGGATGTATGCGTCTTTAGTGAGGCAATGTTGGATTATGTAAGGTCCATGCCATAATGACTTGAACTTTCCATGGTCGAAGGTATCGTGAGCGATATTGTAAGCAAGGACGAGGTCACCTTCATTGAATGATCAAAGGTTGACATTGTGATCAAAGGTGGCCTTCAAACTCTTTTTGGCTGCCTCATTGTTCTGTAAGGAAGACCGATGGTCTTCATCCAATGACTCTAAGTTCAACAAACGTTGCTCCATTGGAGCAGTGTCGAGTAATAGCTCAGTAGCGGTACATAGGGTGGGGATTTTGCATTCGATGGGGAGAGTGGCCTCGACCCCATGGAAAAGATGAAATCATGTAAAACCAATGGCAGTTTTAACTGCCATGCGATAAGCCCACAGGGAGGAAAACAACATATGGTGTTTGTTGACTATGCACTGCAACATGGTTTTGAGGACCTTGTTGACCTCCTCTACCTATCCATTGGAATGAGGGTAGTATGAGGAAGAAAACTCATGGGAGAAGCATAACCTAGAGGAGAGTTCGACTAAAATATCATTCTCGAAGTGTTTCATGTGATTGGAGACAAGCTGTAATGGGACACCAAAGCGGGAGATGACGTGGTTGAAGAAAAAACGTGTTGTAGTGTCAACGGTGTTCTTGAAGGTGAGCACGACTTTAGCCCATTTGGTAAAATAATCGACTGCTATGATGATGTATTTGTGTCCATTGCTAGATGGATGGTTGCAAGTCATGAAGTCTATGCACCATTTGCAAAAGGGGCCAACAATATTGACTAGTTAGAGAAGAGTAGGTGGTGCTCTCTCTTTATTGGCATATAGCTGACATTTGTCACATAGCTTTACAACATGGATGCAATCATGAAATAATGTGGGCCAAAAATAGCCTGCTCGAATGATTTTCTGGGCGATGGACATCCCTAAGAGGTGGCCATCACAGGTGCCATTGTGATAGTCATTCAAGAATCTTTCAACTTCGTCAATAGTCAAACATCGATGAAGTATGGTTTTGACCCCACTTCGATATAAGATATCGATGATAAGGAGGTAGCAAGGGTCCTGGTTCCAAATACGTCGACGATCATCCCTGGAGAGGTGGTTTCTAAACTTCTGTGTTCAGAGGTAGATGAGGAGATTGTCGTACCAAGGATCATCCGAGGGGATAAAGAAAAGATGTTCATCGGGGAAGTCGATATTGACGGGAGAGCTAGTAGTATCGGAAGGAAATATCGTAATGAGTTCGGTGAGGATGAGGGATTTCTTTCTCTTGGGCATTGAAAATTTGAGGTTGTACTCTTGAAGGATGATGATCCAGTGGGAAAATTTTCCATTAATTTTCCAATGAATGAGCAAGTATTGCATTGGGTTGGAATCTGCTATGACCTTGGTAGTTCGAAGTAGGATGTAATGGTGTAGTTTGTGGACTATGAGGGAAACTGAAAGGGCAGGTTTCTCTTCATGATTGTATTTCAAGGGTGGCCCTGAAAGGTTTTTACTAATATAGTAAATGACATGCCCCTGGTCGTCATCCCTTAATTTGACGAGAACTCTTGCTATAGAGACAACTGAGGCCGATAAGTAGAGGATATAGTCACGACCATAGTCGGGTGGAATACTCAATGGGGCATTAGAGAGGGCCGTTTTGAGATCATAAAAAGTGGTTTGGGTATGTTCGTCCCATTGGAATGGGATATCATGATGTAAGATGCGAAGGAAACCATGTGTCCCAGTGGCATAATCAGGGACAAAGCGGTGTAAAAAGTTAGCTTTGTCTTGTAGGCTTTTCAGTTGGCGTAAAGTCCGTGGTGGGGGAATTTCTATGATGGCTTGGACCTTGAGGGGGTCTACTATGATGCTATGTTGGGAGATGATGAACCCAAGGAGGCATCCAGCGGTGACGTAGAATACGCACTTGAGGGGATTCAAGCGGATATTGTACTGATGACACCTATGAAAGACAATGTGTAAGTCATCGAGGTGTTGAGTGCATTTCTTGGATCGAGTGGTGAGATCATCCAAGTAGGAGAGAATGATTGGAGCCAGATCATGAAAAATGTATGTCACGGCACATTGAAAAGTGGCTCTAGCATTCTTGAGGCCAAAAGGCATGACATGATATGCAAACGTACCCCAAGGGGTAGTGAATGCAGTTTTGTATTGATCAGCTAGGTGGATCTAAATTTGGTTGTAGCCAGAGAAACCGTCCATGAAGGATAAATCCTTGTGGCCAACACAATCATCTATAATTTGGTCGATGAAGAGAGTTGGAAAATTATCTTTGGGACAAGCGTGATTGGGATCGCGAAAGTTCATACAGAGGCGGATATTGCCCTTTTTTTGGTTAACGGGGACGGGGTTGGAGACCCATGATGTATATGTGATGGGGTATATGAACCCTGCAGTGCGTAATTTTTCAATCTTGACTTTGATGGATGCCACTTTGGATGGGTGTAATGGACGTTGCTTTTGTCGTACAGGTGTGATATCAGGCCATGTGTCTAAGATGATGTTTATGGGAGGGGTTCTTGCTGAAAGATTTGGCGTATGACTGCTAGTGTTTGTCGAAAGTGAGGCAGTGCAGGGCAATGGTGGGTGTAATGGTCATATTCTGAACAAATGGCACATGCGAATTTGGTCCATAGGCCTTTGCCTCCTGCAGAGGATGTAATGGTAGAATTGGAGGAAATGATGAGTCGTTTCGTCGGTTGAGGGGGTTGAATTAAATTGTGCAGCTCGGGGAGATATGGGCACTTATTGGTGGGGTGTCCATCTTTCTCGCATAGTGCACAAGGAGGTTGAACTTGTGGTGGAAGTGGAGCGGCGAGCTCTTTCTTATTCCGTCTACCCCCAACTGTAGCGACGGTTCTAGTGAGTGGGGGTGTGGGTGGTGTGGTGGGAGTAAGTATGGGAATCTGCATCAGGATTCCTTCTATTTGGGGAGGGAGGGATGGTTGAGGGACCATCTCTAGTGGATGGAGATACCATACTAGAATTTCCAGCACCATATTGGGAAGGTTAAGCATTGTGGCTACCTGAAAGTCTTGTATACTCGACGGTGGGTAAAAGAAGGGGATTTGAGTAATGGCTTGGGGGACTGTCTCCAAAACTGAAATGTGGCTCTGGGGGAGGGTGGAATCAGGAACAGAGGGGGTTGGAGGGTTCTCAAGGGATTCTTGAGGAAGGAGCTCTACGACTAGTGGGATGTCAGATAGTAATGAAACCTTTGTGGGAGGAAGGGTATCTCCAGTTTTTGTTCCATTGGGTGAGATGACACATACTTGTGCTAAGGGATGTATGAGCAGAGGTGCTCCATTGTATATCCCTAGAAAGGATCGGTCTTTGAAAATTCTGGGACCCATCTCGATGAGTGGGCAGGAATCAAGATTAGTGTGGACAAAAGGTAGGATGTTATCGATGTTGGAGGAAGGGTTGGGCTCATAAGGTGATACTTGGTCGATGGTGATGATCTTCCCGTTGTGGGGGAACATCATTGTATGAAACACAAAAGAGGCCATCACCTTCATCGTGTACATATAGCTATGCCCAAACAAGATGTTGTAATCTAGTGGAGTGTCGATAACTTCAATGTCAATGAGGATAGTTTTTCCCCTGAGTTCAATGGGGACATTTTGAAAGAGATCTTCAGGAGAGGATGGTCATCCATCATAAGCTCTTAGAGTGATGGCTGATGGTATGAGCTCGGGGGAACCCAGTTTTTGCCATACGGTTTTGGACATGATGCATGTGGATGCACCTTCATCAATGATGCAATGATGTGTTGAAATTACTTAGACAACTGAGAGGGGAAGTGAATCAGTTGTAACTGTGCTTAAACAATTTTAAGTCTATTAAACCATTTTTAATCTTTCATCAAGTGACCATCAATATTATACATCATATGGACAACATAAATAATGAGCATCAATCACCCATAAGATATACACAGAGATAAATTTTCATGAGGAAACCCATAAAGGGAGAAAACCTCTTCTTCTTCGAAATGATAGGTAGTCTTTTAAGTTCTGTATATCATCTATGTTTGAGCACCAACTCAAAATGAGGCTACTACCTCTGTTTTACAAGCTCCAACTTGTTGAGAGCACCAACTCTATGGTTTTTCTAGAACCCACTAGAAGGAAGCACCAACTCCCTAAATATTCTAGCACCAACTGGATTTATACAAGCACCAACTTGTATACATAAAACTGTGTGTTATCCCAAGCACCACCCTGCCACCCTGTTTTCTAGCCACAACTAGATGGAAGATACAACTTCCAATATTCAAGCACCAACTTGAATATCAGAGGACCACAATCCTCCCTAGCACCACCCTTCCTCTGTGATTATAAATAAATGATTGACAAACAAACAATACATGTATCTCAATTCTTACCCCTTCTTCACTGTTCTACGTTCTTCTCTGGTTCAAAAATTGTTCTGCAATTCTACTCTGCTTCATGCTATTCTGCTATTCTCCTCTTGCATCTGTTTGTTCAGCGACTGTTACTCATCTCTGAGTTTTATCTCATGCTCTACATTTTGTCATTTTACCCTTCTTATAGTTCATCTCATTGTTTCGGTTAGAACAACCAACCTCACGCAGTCGTTGCATCTCTCCTTTTATACACACAATCCTCATTAGTTACACTTCGAATATCCTTGGGAAAAGAAGAAAACATCTCAACAACTAAATCACCAACCGATAAAGAACCATGATTCGATTATCCTAACTAAAACGCAACTGAACAATTAATCATGAAGATCAACAATAGCCCTTCGATCAGATGCTCAAATAACTAGCACCACTGGATTAAATCTGCAGGGTCTTACATTTATCCCATATGCCCACTAGCTATGACCATGAGCCTAATCAAAATGTGTTTCGCATTTCGCATTTCAGAAATCCTGTGTCGAAGGGTCTCGACACTCCAAGTTGCAATCCCCGAAATGGAGCTTAGCTCCGCTAGCTCCTCCCTCTCACATGACCACTGGCGGTGACCACAGCCTATACAAAAAGGCATTTTCACATTTCTCATTCTCTTAATCCAGAGATGAAGAGTCTTGATTCTTCATGTTGTGATCTTCAAAAAGGGGCTTATCCTTGCTAGCTCCTTCCTCCAGTGTTTGACGATGTGACATTATCTATGACCATGGGCCAATCCTTATCGCGATTTCTCATATTGCGAGTTGGAAGGTTATAGGATTTCCTTCCTTTGACTTTCAAGTTAGCGAGATGCCAATCGCTCATCATGTATCCTCTGCATCCAATGTTCCACATCATACCTCGATCCAAGGGTTCATATCAACCCTCAATCTGACGCCTTGGATCATTTCAGGATATCACATATCACGAGTTTCCACACCATGCTCCATTGACTCCTCCAATGTGCAAGTCAGCAAAATTCCAATCGCTTTCCACGTGTCCTATGACTCCAATGGTAAGGATTGTTATCGCAATTTGTTGGAAATATGGCTACAACAAAGATGACGCAGATGATCAAGGTGCAGATGATCAAGGTTTTCATTGATGGCAATCGATTGTTTATGAAGAACAGATGCTGAAACATGTTGCAACACAAATGCAAACACAGACGCTGAAAAACAGTGCTGAAACAACGTTGGAACACAGAAGCTAACGCAGATGGTTAAGGTTGTCATTGATGG
>ML790588.1:360592-412945 GCA_009831015.1 Picea engelmannii | reverse complement strand
TTATGTTTATAACTCTGGATTTCACAGTAAATACTCACTGCCACTAAGATTAATGATTCAAAGTTAGAAAAGGAGAGAAATTATTAATAATCTACACTAACTGATTCACCCCCCCCCCTCTCAGTTAGTTCATACCTGTAACACAATTTCACATATCGCGAGTTCGAGGGGTTAGAGAACCTATGTCCTTTGGATTTTCTAATCTGTGAAACTCTGAAACAAAACCTTTGTCTGACTATGATTGTTTTTAACGTGTCCTTCTTGGATCAACGATCCTCCTGCTTTCGGGACTTTCTAAGCCCACTTCATCTTGTACTTAAAGATCATTCTCCTTCTTCTGGATCTAACGATGGTTGGTCTTCTCACTCAGATATGACGCCTGAGATCTGTTCTCCTCTTATGTGCACTCCTCCAGTCTTAATTCGGATCTGACGGTCATCGGGAATTCTGAATGGGATCCAACGATCACTGTTGCTCCTCCTCCTGAGCTTACACTGCTGATCTTGCCATTCCATCATTTTCATTGTGCTATTGATCGTGATCTTTGCCATCAATGACAAACATGCATACTATGCCTTTGTCTAAAAAACATGCCAACAATCTCCCCCTTTGGCATTGATGTCAATCCCTTGAGACCCCTTGAATAACATCCAATTATACCACTGTAGCATCCTTAAAATTACCACACTTTCTCCCCCTTTGACATCATTGTCAAAGAAGAAACATGCTCCCCCTAAGTTGTTGCAGTACATACTCCCCCTGTCAACTATGAATATCTTAGAAATACAACATATATTCAATAAGTACTCCCCTTGACTAGGTGAATAGATTAGACAAAAGAAGTTATAACCCCCAACTTTTGACAAAGATATCCACTAGGGGTCGCCACTAACGGTTTATTAAAGATATTAGCTATTTGTTCTATGGAAGGATTATAATTTAGCTGAACGAACCTATTTGTAACTTGTTCTCTGAGAAAATGGTATTTTATTGGGATATGCTTAGTCTTGGAATGAAGAATAGGATTCTTGGAGACACTAATGGCACTAGTTTTATCACAGTGAATTGTAATCAAATCAGTATAATTTACCTTCAAATATGTAAGAGTTTGAATCATCCATAAAATCTGAGTGCAGCAAGTAGAAGAAGCAATGTAATCTGCCTCTGTAGTTGATAAGGAAATATATACATTCTTCTTATTAATCCATGCTACCAACGAGTCACCTAGGAAGAATGCACGTCCACTGGTGCTCTTTCTCTCATCCACACAATTTTGCATCTGAATAAGCAGTTAATTGAAAATTCTGATTTTTGGGGTACCACAGACCATAAGTCATTGTTCCCTTCAAGTATTTGAATATCCTTGTGACAGCTACCAAATGACTTTGTTTAGGAGTAGTCTGATAACGACCTACCATTCCAACAGCTTGCATTATATCAGGATGGGATGTTGTGATGTACAAAAGACTGCCTATCATAGAGCGATATGTCCTTTGATCAACATCAGGTGAAATATCATCTTTACTAAGTTTGCAACCAACCACCATCGGTGTACTAACAGGAGAGGAATCCTCCATCTGAAATTTCTTCAACATCTCTTTCAAATATTTTTCTTGAGAGATAAATATTCCTACAGAAATCTGATTTACTTGTAAACCTGGAAAGTATGACAGTTCTCCTATCATGGACATCTCAAACTCTGTTTACATAGAGTTATCAAACCACTAGACAAAGGGTTCATTAGTACAGCCCAAAATAATAACATCTACATAAACCAAAACAACTAGTAAATTATCACCTTCAGACTTAATGTAGAGATTGTTGTCAACAGTACCTTTCTTGAATCCTTTGTCTTGTAAGAATTTTTCCAGTCTATAATACCAAGCTCGTGGTTCTTGTTTCAGTCCATATAGAGCCTTCTTTAACTTGCAAACATAGTTAGGATTATCTGTCAATGAGAATCCTTCAGGTTGCTCCATATATACTTCTTCCTCTAGATCTCCATTAAGAAATGCTGACTTAACATCCATCTGATACACTTTAAAGTTCTTATGACATGAATATGAAAGAAACATTCTGATAGCTTCCAATCTTGCCACTGGTGAAAAATTTTCATCAAAATCCTGACCTTCAACTTGTGCATACCCTTTACAGACCAATCTGGCTTTATTTCTAACAACTTTCCCTTTTTCATTCATTTTATTCTTGAACACCCATTTGGAACCTATTACATTCTTATCTTCAGGTCTAGGTACAAGCTCCCAAGTATTGTTCCTCTCAATATGATCAAGCTCTTCATTCATAGCTCTAATCCAATCATCATGTTGGCTGGCTTCATAAAAAAATTTAGGTTCAGTCATAGATAAAAAGGCAACATGAGATTGTTCTGAGTCTTTAATCAATTTCCTTCTTGTTTGAACTCTATTTATATCTCCAATTATCTAATTTTCAGGATCATTCTTTCTAACAATTCTGAGAGGTGATTTTGCTTCTTTTTGTTGATTTGTGTCAGTCGGAGTATTTGTATCTTCATCTAATCCAGATTCTTCTCTTTTTTATCCTTGGACCTGTTCATCTTCGTCTTCAACTATATCTTCTATGCTTGGTTCAACATTGCTTACATTCCGTACCGCGATTTCTTCATCAACTTTTATGTCAATACAATCAACCAATTTATGAAGCCTCTTATTGTAGCATCTGTATCCTTTATTGTTTGTATCATAACCTAAGAATATACCTTCATCAACCCTTTCATCATATTTTCCAATATTTTCATCATTATTCTTGATATAACGTTTACTCCCAAAGACTTTAAAATGCTTGACTGAAGTAGGTCTTCCAAACCATAATTCATAAGGAGTCTTGTCATTGTGTGGCCTGAGATGAGCTTTGTTCAGAATATGAACAATTGTATGTATTTCTTCCACCCAATATGTCTGAGCAATATTTTTTTCATTCATCATTGATCTTGTCATTTGTTGTACTGATCTATTATGCCTCTCAACAACTCCATTTTGATGTGGCGTCCTTGGGATTGTGTACTCTCTTTTGATCCCATGTTTGTCATAGAACTCTTTGAATTTCCATGAGCTAAACTCTCCTCCTCTATCATACCTTACTTCCTTCAATCTTTTTCCTGTTTGATTCTCAGTCAGAGACTTAAACACTTTGAATTTTTCAAATGCTTCAGATTTTTCTTTCAGAAAGGCAACCCATGTTAGTCTAGAATAATCATCAATAATCAACATAAAATAGTTTTCTTTTCTTGTACCTTCTTTCCTTGAAGGTCCACATAAATCCATATGAACTAACTAGAGAGGTTTTTCTGTTGAAGGGAATTCTTTAGATTTGAACTGTGTACGAGCAATCTTTCCTATTTGGGATGGTTTACAGACAAAATCATATGGCTTTGATATCTTTGGAAGATCCTTTACTGCCCCGCTATTTTTTAGCTTGATTATATGATCAAAATTTAAGTGTCCAAGTCTCCTATGCCATATCCAACTTTCATCATACTTGCTTAAGTGGCATTCTTCTTTTTCTTCTTTTAACACATAGACATTGTTTTTTGTTCTTATCCCTTTTGCAGCTAGCTATCTTGAATTCATAGATTTTGTTCTACAATCTTTAGAAGTAAAAAATACTTCACATCCTCGGTCATAGACTTGACTAACACTAAGAAGATTATGTTTCAAACCTTCTACAAACAACACATCTTGAGCTCTCCCTTTTCCATTACTCAAACTTACCATTCCTTTACCTTTTATTTTTCCTGGTGCATCATTTCCAAAAGTTACATTCTCTGATTTGCTTTCACTTAGAGTTAGAAACTTACTTTTGTCTCCAGTCATATGTTTAGAACATCCACTGTCAATATACCAAGGATTCTTTTGTCTTTGGGTTGATAACACTAGTATACACTTGTCATCTTCTTTCTTCTTCCAAATCTTGAAATTTTCAGCAGTGGGATTCGAGTCTGTCTTAAAATTGCTTAAGAGACAATCTACAACTTTATGTCCATAGTTATGACAGATGTAACATTATAGTTCACTGAATAATAGATCATAATGATTGTTATGATCATAACTGTTGTTATGTTTCACCTGCGACCTTCCCCCATCCATCACATGATTTATAGTCTGTGGTCGTTTGTTTCTTGGTTGTCTCAATCTTTGTTGTGGCAAATAATTATTCCTTGAGTATCTCGATTTCACATATCTAGATCTTAAAGAACAGTTTACATCTTTGTGACCAAAGTTAGAATAGAAAAAACAATAACCATAGAAAAAACCTTTGTACCTGAAAAAAGGTTGTAGTTGATTTCGTCCATGCTGCTGATTTCTTTGATTAGAAGATGTGTTTGTGTTATTTATTTGATCTATAGATTCGGTTCTGGTTATTTTTCTTTCATTCCTTCTTGATGGCTGATTTTCTTTCTTTGTTTCTGCAGAGTGGTTGTTGTCAATGATTGTAGATTTGACAAACTTGATGGGTTCTGCATTACTTGGATGATCACTACTTGATCCTTCTTCATATCCCAAGCCAACTTTCAAATTTGGATTCCTTTGCTGATTTAGAATGGAAGTTAATTGTTCTGAGGCTTTAATACTTGACAGATTTTGGTGATACAATGCCTTAAACTTCTCCATTTCTTTTTTGGTTTTTACTATCTCTTTTTCTAAGTCTTCACACCTCGCTTTCTTCTCTGAAAATTGTTGTTTCAGTATGTCTTCTATTTTCTTTGCCTCTTCTAACTCCACTTTTAGTAGAGCAAAGTTTTCATCAGGTTTTTCACCATTCATTTTAAACTGCATCAACAACTATTTTTGTTTTCTCTTCTTACATCTGAGTCTGTCAATTTATTCCAAAGCACCGATTAATTCACCTTCCATATCCACCATAGCTTCTTCATCATCCATTTCACCTCCTGTGTGTTCATCATCAAGATATCCCATAGCCATAAGAATAAAATCATTCACTTTGTCTTCACATGATGAATCACTATCTATGTCTTCTGAGGAATTGTCATTGTTTGCACATAAACTTTTCATTTTACTATATTTCTTGAATTTGTACTTCTTTTCATCATTAGAGTTCTGGTCTTTTTTCTGGTGGGGACACTTAGATGCAAAATGACCTATCTTACCACAGTTAAAACATTTGAAGGGAAGCTTGCCTTGATATTTTCTTGATCCTTTCTTTAACCTTCTCACAAATTTTGCCTCAATATCATCTAAATCTGAATCAGTATTCTTCTCTGCTTTAAAAGATGCCTCTCTAGTAATGGATTTATCTTTGTTGATTCTCATTTCATATGCAGTTAGATTTCCTAGGAGTTGATCAATGGACAGAGTTTTAAGATCATTTAGTTCTTCTATTGTAGAGACTTTTGGATTAAATTTATCAAGCAGAGATCTTAAAATATTTTGAACTAAAAATAATTCTTCAATCTTCTCACCAAGACCCTTCATGGAATTCACAAGTTATTCAACTCTTAAAAAATACTTGCTAACTGTTTCATCTTTATTCATCTTTATTTGTTCAAACTTCAACCTATATGTTTGAAGTTTGGCATCTTTTATTTCTCATTTCCTTCATAATTGTTAATAAGTTTATCCTACATAGCTTTAGCAGTTTCAAGATGCATCACCTTTACAAAATCAACTTCAGCAAGTCAATTCAAGATAGCATTCATTCCATTAGCATTAAATCTAAAATCTAACTTATCATCCTTGGAATCCAGCACAAAAGGCTTTGTATATCCAGTCTCTACTACATCCCAAATATCAACACCTAAGGCCCTTAAATTTGTTCTCATTCTAACATTCCAGAAGGAAAAATTTGTTCCATCAAACAAAGGAGGCTTAGTAGCTGAAGTCCCTTGATGACTTTCCATGTTTAAGCTTACATATATACCTTTGAATAAAAAGAACCCTCTCTGATACCAATTGTTGAAATTACTAAGACAACTGAGAGGGGGGGTGAATCAGTTGTTACTGTGCTTAAACAATTTTAAGTCTATTAAACCATTTTTAATGTTTCATAAAGTGACCATTGATATTATACATCATATGGACAACATAAATAATGAGCATCAATCACACATAAGTTATACATAGAGACAAATTTTCACGAGGAAACACATAAAGGGAGAAAACCTCTTCTTCTTTGAAATGATAGGCAGTCTTTTAAGTTTCGTACATCATCTATGTTTGAGCACCAACTCAAAGTGAGGCTACTATCTCTGTTTTACAATATCCAAATTGTTGAGAGAACCAACTATCTGGTTTCTATATCACCCACTAGAAGGAATCACAAACTCCCTAAATATTCCAGCACCAACTGGATTTATACAAGCACAAACTTGTATACAGAAAACTGTGTGTTTTCCCGAGCACCACCCTGCCACCTTGTTTTCTAGCCACAACTAGATGCAAGACAAAACTTCCAATATTCAAGCACCAACTTGAATATTAGAGGACCACAGTCCTCCCTAGCACCACCCTTGCTCCCTGATTATAAATAAATGATTGACAAACAAACAATATAGGTATCTCAATTCTTACCCCTTCTTCATTGTTCTAGAGTTCTTCTCTGGTTCAAAAATTGTTCTGCAATTCTGCTCTGCTTCATGCTATTCTACTATTCTGCTCTTGCTTCTATCTGTTCAGTGATTGTTACTCATCTCTGAGTTTTATCTCATGCTCTGCATTCTGTCATTTTACCCTTATTACAGTTCATCTCATTGTTTCGGTTAGAACAACCAACCACACACAATCGTTTCATCTCTCCTTTTATACAGACCAGCCTCATCAGTTACACTTTGAATCTCCTTGGGAAAAGAAGAAAACATCTCAGCAACTAAATCGCCAACTGATCAAGAACCATGATTCGATTATGCTAACTGAAACATAACTGAATAGTTAATCATGAAGATCAACAATAGCCCTTCGATCAGATGCTCAAATAACCATCACCATTGGATTAAATCCACAGGTTCTTGCATTTATCCCATATGCCCACTGGTTGTGACCACGGGCCTAATCAAAATGCATTTCGCATTTTGGCAATCTTGTGTCGAAGGGTCTCAACACTCCAAGTTGCGATCCCCGAAATGGAGCTTAGCTCTGGTAGCTCCTCCCTCTCACATGACCACTGGAAGTGACCACAGCCTATACAAAAAGGCATTTTCACATTTCGCATTTCAGTAATCGAGAGATGAAGAGTCTTGACTCTTCATGTTGCAATCTCCGAAAAGGGGCTTAGCTCTACTAGCTCCTTCCTCCATCCTTTGATGATGTGACCTTGTCTATGACCATGGGCCAATACTTATCGCAAGTTGGAAGGTTATAGGATTTCGTTCCTTTTACTTTCCAGTCAACGAGATGCCAATCGCTCGCCATGTGTCCTCTGCATCAAATGTTCCATAGCATACCTCGATTCAAGGGTTCATATCAACCCTCAATCTGATAGCTCGGATCATTTCGGGATATCGCATATCGCGAGTTCGCACACCATGATCCGTTGACTCCTCGAATGTGCAAGTCAGCGAAATTCCAATCGCTTGCCACATGTCCTATGACTCCAATGGTCAGGATTTTTATTGAGATTTCACATATTGTGAGTTCAAGGGGTTAGAGAACCTCTTTCCTTTAGATTTCCCAACTGCGAAACTCCGAAATGAAACCTTTGTCACACACTAACTATATTCCATGTGTCCTTCTTAGATCAATGGTCCTCTTGCTTTCGGGACTTTCTAAGCCCGCTTCATCTTGTACTTAAATATCATGCTGCTTCTTATGGATTTGATGATGGTCAATATTCGCACTCAGATCTGATGCCTAAGATCTATTCTCCTCTTTTGTGCGCTCCTCTAGTTTTAATTTGGATCTGATGGTCATCGATAATTCTGAATGGGATCCAATTATCACTGTTGCTCCTCCTCATGAGCTTACACTGCTGATCTTTCCATTCCATCATTATCGTTGTGCTTTTGATCGTGATCTTTTCCATCAATGACAAACATGCATACTCTGCCTTTGTCTGAAAAACATGCCAACATGATGAACTGTGATGTTCCTGATTTTAACCGGTATTTGGAAAGCGACCAGAGCGGGGAGACGAGGTTCCCCACAATCAAGATCAAAGGTGATGAGACAAGTGTCTGCAGGTTCGACTGCCCCCAGGGTGGAAAGGAAGGACTTTCGTTGAGTAGGATAGATTTGTAGGACTTCTAAAACTGACATAGCAGCAGGAGATTGTGCCAATTCATCGACCAGACTGTGTTTGTGTGCCACCCGAGCCTGAGGGTTGTTGACATTCCGTCATAATGGGATGCGAGGAATATGAAGGGGTGTGTCAATATTAGGGAGAGGAATCATCAAAGGTGGTCCAGTTGTGACTGGGACTATTTCCAAGGTAGTGGGAGTGGAGTCAAGAGGTGTGTTGTATTGACGACTACGCGTTTGCAGAAATACTTCTTCTTCACTAGTGAGGAGGATAGTGCGATCGATAGGAGTGATTGGGTTGGGATATTGTCCCATTTGTGGTGAGGAAGGATGCATATCATGTTGGGTGTTCATCACCCCTCGGTGTGGAATGGGATTTTGCAGTATGACAGGGGGTGGTTGTTGTACATATTTTTGTGAGGCTTGTTGTGGGGTAGGTGGTGCTAGAGGATGCGGTCCATTTCTGGATTCTTTCATCCATTTAAAGTCAACAATTTGAGGGCAATGGTGAGTATAATGGACATACTCACCGCAAAGGGCACAAGGGAAGTTTGTCTAAATATTGTTGTTTTTATTCCCTTAGTGTTTGTTGTTATTTCCCTCTTGGGGGTTCTGGCTCCCCTGATTCTAGTTGCCCCCGACAGGTTGGTTTTGTTGGGGGTGGTTTTGGTTCCCTCCTGGTCCTGGATTATTATTGTTTCATTTTTTTCCTTTGTTTTTGGCATTATTCAACTGATGGGTCGGATTTTCTGGATTCAACTGTTCAAAATTTTTATATTGCTGAAAAGGAGAGGGCTGAACAAAATTAACCCCAATGTGTTGGTGTTTGGGTGGGGGAGTCATGGGCTGTGGAGGGCCAGGAAATGGAAAGTACAGATTATTTTTGGGTAATGATCCATAAGGTACATGGGAAGGCATGGTGATTTCATTAGTGCTTAGGGTGTAAGAAGATGTAGAGGGGGTACCAGAACTTGGTTGGGATATTGGGCATACTGTGGTTGTCGGTGGGGGTCCACTTATGGGTGGAGGTAGGGCAACATGGTATGGTTGTTGATAAGGGGGAGGAGGATAATAAGGGGGTCCTCCATATACTGGCGGATATTGAGGTGTTCCATACATAGGTGGTTGTTGGAGGTGTGGATTGTGGTGTGTAGTGGTACCAATCAATCCATCCACTGAGTGAGCCATTCCAGGTTTGTCTTGGCCGAATGGCACATGTCTCGGGGCATCAAGTAGTACCATATATAAGTATCTTGACTGTGAATAAATGAGTTCGAATTGTTGATCCTTGTTGATGGATTCTTCTTCCTATTGGGGGAAGGTGGCAGCTACATCCTTGGCAAGGAGGGAAACAAGTGATTTGAGAAACCAATTGAGGCATTGTTGTTTGGTGGCTTCTTCTATGCATAAACTACGTCGTCGATGCCATTCATGAATGTGGTCAACGATGTGTGTAGTAGAGGTTTGTTTAAACTCAAAGAGTAGTTCGAGACCATTTTCATGACAGATTGGTAGTTGAAAGAAGGTCAAAAATGCTTTGGCCAAAGATTCAAAGGTCACATCGGACCTAGATTTTTCTTCTACATACCACTTGGTTGAGGGGCCAGTGAGCGTGTGTTGGAATAACCTCAATCGGAGAGAGTCGTCCATGATGTTGTTTGAAGAGAACCATAAGTGAAAAGTCATGATATGGTTGGTCGGGTCATCTCCCGCTTTTCCTTCAAATTTGGGGATGTATGAAGGGAGTTTGGTAGGCATTGTAGGCCATGTGGGGTCGTGCAATATAGGATCATTGGTGAGCTTAGTCAGATCTAGTATGTTGAGGGAAGCCATGTATGGCACTTGGGGTGGTGGTGGAGGGTTAATTCCTGTCATGCTGGGAATGGTTTGTGTACCTAACCCGTGAGGAGGGTTAGTTACAACCATGGTGTGAGTGTGGTGTGTCCCTGACCCTTGAGGGGGGCTAGGTGGGGTTGTACTTCCTCCCGGGGAAGAAGTGTTCCCCCCGCTCCCTTGTAAAGGAAAGTGGGTGGATGGTTGACCCTAGGAAGTGGACCCAAGTAAAGTGGAACCAAGAAAAGAAGATACTAAGATGATAGCACTCACAAGAGTGTGAGAAAGTGGAGTCAATGAGTTGTAAAGACTAGGAACTCCCCTTAGAATGGGGGGAAGATTTAGAAAGCGTCTGGAATGACGGGGATTTTGTGGTTCCCCTATGATGTTCGACTAGCCAAGTGGATGTGTACAAAATGGGGATGAGATGAAATAAATGAACAAGAGTCTTTGCTATAATTTTTTAACCTGCACAATATATCTCACAATCGCATGTAATCACAAAAGCATAATACATAAATCAATTGATAAAGAAGCATACATGTGGGTAGGTGGTTTTTTCTTGCGTGGGAGAACAAAGAAAACAAATTCTCATGTCCTAAAAGATGTAACGTCCTTCCTCTCAAAATAACACTAGACCTTCCAATAGCACTCAATAGTGAGTTCTGAAGCCACCGGAAGAGGAACTAGTGAAGGATGAAGTAATCAGTTATAATGAGGGGTAGAGGGTGTATATCCCAAAAGAGCTGGCGATATTTCCCAATAGCCACACAAAATCCAATCAAGGTGCAATTGCAGCCCACAATTGCCACCTGGGTAGATATCCTAAAATTTGGTCACTAGGTACCTCATTCAAAGTGCAGCATTTAGATTTTCATCCTAAGAAATGGGTCATGGGATGGATCCCATCCAAGAGGTAGGTGCCTCAAGGGGGGATGCAAAAAACAACTGGACCTTGGCCTTCGACCCTTCATAGGTATCTCCTTTCCTTATGGTGTTAGGAACACTTGAATTGGAGGATTTTAAAGTTCCCTATTTGACAACTTCTATTGTTTGAAGATGTGAGAACCAAATAACAGGGAGTTATTTGGATGCCTATCCCCGAGATCCTACCTAGACTAAAAATATTCTTTTGGCACCTCCTATGGAGGAAAACTTAGTGATCTTTTAGAAAAATTTTAAATGTGGTTGTTTGAGAGATTGGGGGTGTGAACCAATCTCGTTGAAATTAAGTGGGAGTGGATAGTCTTGTCAAGAAAAGGGGTGGGGCGTTTCAGAATCCCTTTGGAGGAAACTTACTTCAATGTCCACGTTTCAAGATGAAAACTATGTGAGTGAGTAGTGACTTTGTGTGTGAACAAGTGAAAGTGTGCCAAAATTTTTAATATTTTAGGTGTGACCTTGCTACATGTGGACTTTGTGTGGTCCTTACAAGTCTTGATTACCTAATTTACTAAATGCCATTGGTACAAACTTGCGGAATTTTAAAGTCCCTAGAGAGCTATCATGTGGACATATGGTTCCTTACCAATCCTTTAACTCCCTAGTGTGATTTAATCTAAAAAAACTTCAACAACTATCCTAGATTGTGGACATGTGGGCATGTATGGGCCCGTTACAAAAACCTTTAAACTTCCCTAGTGATTTGATATAGGAAAGTAAATTCAAAACTATCCTATCTTTGTAGCATGTGGGAATGTATGGGCCCGTTACAATTTAATATGTGTTTTGAAAAGAAACTAAGAAGAGTTACGAGGGTGATGTTGTCCTCTCCTAAAGATTTTGTCTTTTTTTTTAAGGCAGATGAAATTTTCCCTCAATCGTTTTTTTGATTCTCAAGATCGCTTTATGGCACGAGAGAAGAGCATACTCAAAGATTGACGTTCAATTTCTGGTCCCAATGCAAGTAGTTATATTTGTGATGTAGGATGATTCCAACTTATCTCTAATCAAAGCAAGCCATCCATGTGGCAAAATGAATGCAAAAAGAGGATAAATATGGATTTTAACCCCCTAAGTGCCTATGTTTTGACTAACCCTTTATATTGAGAGAGAATCTAAGTGTGGTGCATATTACAATCTGCATAGAATCAAAATTAAGAAGGCTATGGGCCTCTAACAGATCACAAAAACCCTTACAATGTATGATTTTCTGGACAAATGCGCGGGTCGCAGAGTAGACATAGGCGTATTGGGCACTAATGCGCAAACGAGAACCGACCTTTTAGAGAAGTGCACAGAATGCACTGATAAACACAGTGGTTTTGGTGCATGTGCTCGGAAGTCGCGATTGTGGGTTAAAAAACCCGCGCACTTCCTGTTACACAACCGTGAAAGAAATTTCATATGAAATTATCTCAACTCAGCTTTGAATTTAGATTTTTGCAGGCAGGCATGGGCTAGTTATGGTTCTTTCAAGTTAAACAAACCAAAATGAAGTGCTCAAACAACTCAAATGGGGGGGAGAAATTGATACCAATCCCCAGTGGAGACGCCAATCTGTTGCATCCCTTTCGTCGACTAAATGAGAAAAATAAGGACACTTACAAGTCCAATTAGGTTAGCTGGACAAGACAACAGTGAATGCAAGAATTAGAAACATAAAACATAAGAAATAAACAAAGAACTATGCTAATAACAATAAAATAAACTAAACTAGAGTGCATAAGGGAAATAGAACAAAAATTAAGCAACATGCATGCCACCAATGGATAAGTTGTATTAGTGGGAAAACACTAAAGAGAAAGGGAGACTTATGGGTCCCCTCTTCCTCCAAGGGAGGGCTCTTGAACCCCCAATGATTGAGCTCTTATTACAAGTAACAAACAAAAAGGAAATGGTGAATAAATCCAAATCCCATCCACTCAAGAGGTGATGTGAATAGCTAAATGAAATGGTTCTTGTATGCTCTTGATGAGAAAAGAGGATTCTCCAAGAGAATATAGGAAGCATAACAATACAAATGAATTCCTTGAAAATATAGTGCACCCATGGCCTCTTTTTATAGAAAATCTTTGAGGCATTATCTAACCAGTCTTTAGTGTGAACAAGGGGCTCTTTAAGGCACCCTTAGGTATTTGACTAGCCCCCCACTCAGATTCAGCTCGGATTTGGGTGTCAAATCGACTTGGGAGATGAACCAAAAGTGGGTGGAAGGCCGACCAAAATCATAAATGTGTCGTTCTAAGGTGTGCACGGATTTTTACGTCCATAGTTGTGCATCAGGTGCATATGCTCTTTTTCAACATTATTTAGTTGTCGCAGGTGCGCACACTGCCTTTGTATCCTTAGCGCATGCTGATTTTTTAACCAGTCGTATACTTTTGTGCCCTTTGGAAATGCATTTTCTAGGCCATGGATGTATTAATGGGTGTTTGAAGATGTTGCATTCCTATAACCATTTGCAGATGAAATTTCAGTGATAACACCTAGTCTCCAACCTAGAATTGATGATCAACCCTTTGTTTGTCATGCCAAGATTTATATTGTGCTTTACTTTTCTCCAACTATTCCCTGACTGCTTGATGTACATGTTGGATCCTCTGAATGAACTTTCAGGCTCTGTCTTCATTTATTTCTTCATTTGAATCAACAACTCTCCCATATATCAAGTCCAAAGGAACCTTAGGAAAATACCCAAAACATTTCTCGAAACAAGAACATTGAGTGGAGGAATGTAAGGCTCGATAGTAAGCATGTTGTACATAGGGTATTTGTTCATACCATAATTTGGGATGATTGCTACAATAGCCTCGAAGAAAAAGTACCACTATTTGGTTAACAACCTCTGTCTGTCAGTCTGTGGATGGAAAGCAGTGCTCCTCTTCAACTTGGTGTCCATCATTATCCACAAGCTTGTCCAAAAATACCCAAAGAATTGAGTATCTTGATCCAAGATAATGGATGTGTGTAACCCAGAGTGAACCAAAACATATTGAAAGAAGAGATTAGTACTCTTCTCAACAACGATCTGCTTTTTACATTGCACTAAGATACACATCTTGATGAACCTATCCATTATAAAATACAAATAGTCATGACCCATTTTTGACATTGGTAAACCCCCTACAAAATCCATGGAGATACTTTCCCATGGATGGTATGGAATAGGAAGTGGTTAGTATAGCCCCAGTTTTCTATTAGTGGGCTTACAAGTAGAACACATCACAGACCCCTTTACATATTTAGTTACAATTTCTTTCATCTGAGGCCAGTAACAAAACCTATGCAGATGAGCCATAGTTTTTCCTACCCCAAAATGCCTAGACACAAGAGAAGTGTGAGCATCTCGTATCACATGGACTCATTCACTTGTAGAAATACATAGCTTTCCAATATGGTAGACTAGTTTTCCCTACAGACAATAGTTCTCTACCTATGCACCATGGGTTAGCTTCTCAAATACTTCTTTAAAATCTTCATCAACGACATATTTTTCCACATAGCTATCATGAGATAAAGAGGCATTCTTCAAAATAATAGAAGAAACAATAGGAGGTCTAGAAAGTATATCAGCTACCTTGTTATTCGTACCCTTTTTGTATTTGATTACCAAATGAAATTGTTGAAGAAAACCCATCCATATGTAATGTCGATATTGTTGCAGTTTGGTTTGTTCTTGGAGATACTATAAGGGTTGATGATATGTATGTATGATTGTTTCCTTCCCTAACAAGTAGTGATTCCATTTCTTTATGCTTTGAAATAATACATACAACGCTTTATCATATGTAGGATAGTTAACAACAAATTGGTTAAATGTTTCAGAGTGGTAACATATAGGCTTACAATATTGCATCAATACTTCACCCATGGTGTATATGCTGGCATTTGTCTCAATATCAAAAGCTTGTTGAAGATTTGATAGTGCTAATACTAATGCGGTATTGATCTTTTCCTTCAAAGTGTTGAAAGCGTTTTGTTATTTTCCTCCCCACTGAAAAGTGTTCTTCACATTGCTTAAGGCATGAAAAGGAGCTGCTATAAAGGAGAAGTTTGAAATGAATCTCCTCCAGTACTGTACTGCACCTAAGTATCTCCGTATTTCAGTTACACTTTTGGGATTAGGCCAATTTACAATTACATCAATCTTAGAAGGATCAATTTTCAATTGTCCTCCTACAATATGACCTACGTATATAAGTGCAGTCTTACCAAATTCACATTTGGACAATTTTACATACAACGTTTCCCTTTGAAAAGTATCCAATACTTGATTTACATTCCATACATGTTCATCCCAATTCCTTGTTGGCACAGAGGGGCAGAACCAGGGTTCAACGCTTCAACATCGCACCAACAAAACCATAACTATCGGCCCTTTCGGCAACACCTGAGAAGCAAATGAAGTCTCACCTGAGATAGAGGCAGGGGTGGTTGCAGGACTCAAGTGTCTATAACCTAGCTAGGACACAGATCTGTGATTACAACACTTAACATAGCACTTAGCAATTAATATTCATCGGTATTTAACATTTATTCGCATCGCAGGTTGAAACCCTAATTACAGAACAACGAAATATCCAACAAGATCTAAAACACCCAAGTACTTAGCATATATAAATAGATTAGATCTAGAATTCATTCACATCACTAAGCACTCAGATACTATATTATATACATCTAACAAACAGATCACAACACTAAGCATAAATCACAACAATTACATAACAACCATAAGGACAAAGCAATCACAACACATGATATACATGGTTCACCCCAGTGTGGGGCTACGTCCACCAACTCTTCTTCTTCTTTGTTATATTTTGTCTATCTTTTTACATGCACAAAGATTTAGAACCCACTCCGCATAGGATAGGAGATCTACGCACACCCCACCAGATCCTCCTTCCCCGAGCTAGGTTCAAGCACAAAGCCTTCTTACAATCACTTGCACTTAGCCTTGCAAGTTCTCAACACAAAGTATGCACAGAGCTAGCTTGATCGCATAGATATGAATACTTACATCACTTTCACTTAGCACAACATTGTACCACCACATAGCCACTTTATAGTCTACACAAAATATTCCTACCATCACTTGCACTTAGCTCTGCAAGTTCTCAACACACAACATGCACAAAGAATCTACAACTATTTGCACTTAGCACATTCACCTCTTCCTACATCTCCTAGATATCTATTTATACATTTCAAAAGGGCCTAAACATGGGTAAACCCATGGAATGACATCCCCATACCCATTACATAAACCCTAGACCCAAAAATTCCTTAAAAAGGTGTCGAGATCCCGCGATATCCGCTTCGCCTTGCGCACTGCCTTTGACCAGCCTGTCGAAGTCCCAAAAATGGTCAAAAATGACCAAGGTTCTCCAAAACTTGGTCAAGGGCTAACAGGCCCCCAACACTCACCTGTGAATCGTCCCAAGTCACTCTGATCTGGGTAACTCTGCCTCAAAGTGCTTGAGCTTAGCTCGAGCTGCCTCGACCTGTTGCTTCGATAGAGCCTCCTGCTCGGTGAACTCCTAAATAATCTTCTCCATCATAGGTACTTCCAAGAGTTCTACTGTGGTGACCACTTGTTCTAGTTCTATTCCTCGTTCTTCAATTTCCTCAAAAAGTGTGCAAGCTTCATCCTGCATAGGCTGGAGTCATCGAGTCACTTCCATGACTTTACTTTGTATGGCATGGACCTATTGTTGAACCATGCGTTGTTCTTGGGACCTTTTCACCCTTTCGAATACTGACAGAGGCTTCAACTGTGCCTGCACTGATGCTTCTTGTTTCTTTGCCTCCTGGAGTTGTGACTCTAGTGTGCTTAGTTCAAGGTCCTCTACAAGACGCTCGTAAGTTTGTGCACCTCGAATTCTAAGTTGTTTACATTCTAAGGCCAATGCCTTGATTCTTTGGACTATGCTCTCGGAAGTTTCTTCTCTCTGGTCTTGCACTTCCTGTAGAGTGCTTGGCACTGCTTGTAACTCTAGTTTTGTTACTCTCTATTGGAGCTACTAAATGGCTTCAGCAAGCTTCGCCACTTGATCCTCTACTGGGTCTTCTTCCATCTTCTCTAAACCCGTTACAGAGAGAAGTTCTCTAGTGACTACTTCTTTTAGTCCAATCTGATCTGCGAGCGGCTATTGTTTCTCCTTCTAGATCTGTGCTCTATCCTCTGCAAACTTGGCTTGGATGTCATCTTTTTCTTGTTTCACAACTCGATGTTTCTCTATGGATTCCTCTTGTGCTTGCTTCAGGGCCTCTGTGGCATGTTCTTTTTCCTCTTGGACACAACGAAGGAGAGATTTGGTCACATCTGTTATTCTGCATAGTTGGGTAGGCTCATCTCCTAACTCTGTTCCTTCTGATGATGGTGGCGTAGTGGATATCACGTGGCTAGAGTAGAGGGCTTGTTGTACCCATTTCATCCCTTCTTCAATTCTATCATACATGGTTTATTGCTTGGCTTCGTTGCGCTGTAAAATATATTCTGAGGTACTGATATAGCAACGATGATGAGATCTATTTCATCCATCATGAGTACAGTCTTCATCTAAGGTTTATTGGATTTTGAATTCTTCCGCGATGTAGGTTTCGTGGGGGAAACCTTTCTTTTCTTGGATGTCTCTGCTTCATCAATGTTACTTCACCTTGCTTCTATTTGTCTTCTTCTTCTTTTTCCTCTCCTTTGTCTACTTCATCACCTCCTCCTCCTCTAGGTGAATCTGAATCAGTCTCTTCTGATACGTTGTTCAACTCCTATACCTCTTCCTTCTTCTTCATTCTGCTGCTACTGGGTGCATAATACTCTTCGCAAGTAACCACTTGACTTCCGATGAGGTCGGGGTCAAACAGTTCTGCCTGGTCGAATGGTATAAGGAACTTTGTAGGCCATTCCTTATTTATTTCTTCCATGTCCTCCTTTGTGAGCTTATAATAATATTGGAGATCTTATTTATTTTCGTTTTCACGCATAGTGATATAAATAAAATGTATATATGTGTGGAAATTCACAAATGGTCTGAACATGTGCAAGGTGTTCGACTTCATACAAGGGAAAGACTCAATAGCCCTCTTCAACTATAGGTAATAGGTGTGGAACACCGTATTTGACTTACATTTCTTATCCATGTCGCTCGAATACCAGAGCATAGTGAACTTCGTAGCTAAGGGTTCAGATGACTCAATCTTAGGGAAGGTCGCACCTTTCAACATCTCCCAACTAATGAAGGTGATGAGGATCAACAACCAACTGAAATGAAACTCATAGCCCTGATTCTGAGCTTCGCAACAATCTTGTTCTAACTGGTTGACGAGGTATCTCTCCCAACAATGAACCCCATGACCTGTGTGGGTCTGTTCTTCTTTACTATCTTACCAGTGATCAACTAGCAGGCTAGGAACACTATGCCATTTTGGATGGAGGCTACCTTGTAGCCTCACTTCCCCTTCTCCACATTGCCATAGGTATCTTTAATTTTTTGTGCTAGGGCATGATCTGCAACCTTCCCTGGATAAAAATCTTGTAGATCTAGTCCTTGCATGCTCAATTCGGTGATCCGATGGATTAGCGCCAAATCTAGGGTGATGCGTCTGTCAAGCCATAGATAACCTCCATGGAAGCACGACAACAGGATTTTAACGCACACGTTAACCTCCTGATGCCTTCCAAAGTGGGGTATCTTCATTATGTTAATAATGGTGCACCTCACGATGTCCATGGTCCATGGCTGGGGGATGATCTTCGGCTTCTTCCCCTTTGTCTTGGTCAAATACTTATGTGGTGCGAGTGCTCCATGCTTCTTGTGATCTTCCAAGTTGAAGTCACCGATATTCAATGTCATAATTTGTCCTAGATGTGGTCCATCTGTGCATATCCCCTTCAGGAGGTACATAGTGATCAAGGTGTAGTCAAAGTCCCTCGGGACATTGTCACGACTAACCGTGCCAACTAGAGGTGGAATATAACTGGGAATGATAGATGGGATGAGCTTCACATTCGCCAAGTCATCACGATTCTTGGTTCGTTTCTCTGTCGCAACTTAGGATGGTCCAGATCCATGAGTAGTCGATGGGGATTCTTGCGCTCCTCTCATTGACAAGGCTTGGACTCATGTGGACATGACCTTCTCAGCCATGAGGTGTATGAGGATGTCTTTGATGGATTTCTCTATTGTGATGAAGTCACCCGACATGCACACTCGAGATCAGGTCGGTGATCAAGTACTCAATGTAGCAGAATGGGTGGAAAGGTCTCAATAGGAATAGCATGAAAGAAACTAGTTCTCTGTGGGCTCGAATAATCACTATTTGAAAAAGTTTTTTCGGTGCAACACTCGATGCGATAAATAGTTAACATCGTAATGGGTTCCTCCAATGGGTAGGAATGCCTCAATCAATGCAATTCCATCCATTATGGAGTGGTCCCAACGGTCTAATGGCAATCTTTCTGGACATAACTATGTTTCTAGCCGTTCTAGAGCATCAATCTAACGGTCAAGATGCCTCCAATGGTTATATTTCTTTGTCGTGGCGAAGTGCGAATCTTCACTATTCTACTATCCCGACGAAGTTCAAGTTTTGTAAACCTTCCTTCTGCAAAGTCCTCTTTGGAACTTCCTGCAATTTTTCTAACCTTGCTTTCTTCTTCCAGAGATTTCTATCTTTCTTCCCTGTGATTTGAGTCACCAGGTTCCTCTTTCCATTTTTATTCTTATCTGTTGTTAGCATAGTAACTTCGCACTGTTGTGGGTTGTTCAAGGGTAATACTTCTTCTGTTTCTGGAGTAGGTTCTCTACTCTCTTGTATGGATAGGTGTTTCAAGTCTTCCCATGTTCTTTCAACTTTGAAAGCCCAGTCTCTAGCTCTTAGTTGCTTTGACTTGTCCTCTTTTTCTTCTAGTAAGTGCGCTATTCTCCTAACCATGAAATCTCTTAGTTCTTTCTTTTTCTATTCTAGATCTTCCACTTCTTGTTTCTTCTATATCTGATCTTTCTCAATCCAAGTCTTTCCTAGCAAAATAGAAAATGGGGCATTGTTCTCAACAAACGTAAATACCTCAAATTATTCCTCTATCAAAGTTCCATGAGCACTCACAGGTATCTAGGTAAGTCTTCCACATAGGGTTATCAATTTTCGTTTAAAGAATCATATTCCCCCCAATGAAGGAATCATAGAAGGATTTCTCAAAATTTCCAAGTTCTTTCTGTCATAATATTCACCTGTGTTTCCTCATCCAGAACATAGTCTATGTCGAAGTCTCCTATTATTTTTTCTATACACTCTTTCTTTTTAAGATCTCTGATAAGTTAATGTCTCTGTGATCATTCAAGGTTTCTTTCATCTGTAATAATATAGTCTATGATTCTTTCTGGGGTTCTATAATAGCCTTAGTTTCTTGGCCTTTCTCATGGTTTTCTTGTCTCATATTCATCATTTCAACTTTAGAAATCATTCTAGGGAAATCCAAAACATCATGGTCCATAGCTTTGCAACAAATACAACTAGGACCTCTACTAGGGAATTCCTTAGCAAGATGTCTCGGTCTTCTGCAACTATAACAAAGAGTTAATCCTCTCTTTCTTTTAAATGACCCCCAACCTTTCCTGTACTGTGCACTGGGATCACAGTAACTAACCTGCAAAAAATTATTTCTAGGATCCAACATCCTTTTGTTAGTCCAAACATTCTTTCTATGCATAGGAATAACATATCTTTGATTACTTCTATTAGATCTACTCATATCAAATCTTCTTTCTTCTAGGTGTGCCCTAGTCTTCAGACTAGCATTCCTAGATTCATTCTTTTGAAACAAAAATTTTCACTTATCTTACCTTTCTCAGAGCACAAAGATTTAGGATCTTACCTCTTTTCTTCATATCCGATTCCTTTCTTAGCACAGAGCTTCGCAAGTCAAGTAGAATACTACGCACTAAAGTAGCGGATGTATGCACATAGCTTTTTCTTTTCTTCAGTTCCCAACAATCACAGTTTCAAGTCCTAAAAATAGAACCATTTGTTGGCATAGAGGGGTAGGCCCAGGGTTCAACTCTTCAACAACGCATCAACAAAACCATAAGTATTGTCCCTTTCGGCAACACCTGCGAAGCAAATGAAGTCTCACCCGAGGTAGAGGCAGGGGTGGTTGCAGGAATCAAGTGTCTATAACCTAACTGGGACATAGATCTGTGATTACAACACTTAACATAGAACTTAGTAGTTAATATTCATCAGTATTTAACCTTTATTCACATCGCAGGTCAAAACCCTAATTACAGAACAACGCAATATCCAACAATATCTAACACACCCAAGCACTTATCATATAGAAATAGATCATATCTAGAATTCATTCACATCACTAAGAACTAAGCTACTATATCAGATACATCTAACAAATAGACCACAACACTAAGCATAAATCACAACAATTACATAACAACCATAAGCACAAAGCAATCACATAATAGGACATACGTGGTTCACCCCAGTGTGGGGCTACGTCCACCAACTCTTCTTCTTCTTTGTTATCTTTTGTCAGTATTTGTACATGCACAGAGCTTTAGAACCTACTCCACATAGGACATGAGTTCTGCTCTCACCTCACCAGATCCCCCTTCTCTAAGCTAGGTTCAAGTATAGAGCCTTCTTACAATCACTTGCACTCAGCCCTGCAAGTTCTCAACACATGGTATGCACAGAGATAGCTCGATCACATATATCCAACTACTTACATCACTTGTACTTAGCAAAACATCACACTACCACATAGTCTCCTTACAGTCTGCACACAAGATTCCTACCATCACTTTCACTTAGCTCTGCAAGTTCTTGACACACAACATGCACAAAGCATCTACAACTATCTGCACTTAGCACATTCTCCTCTTTCTACATCGCCTAGATATCTATTTATACATTACAAAAGGGCCTAAACATGGGTAAACCGATGGGCCGACATCCCCATACACGTTACATAAACCCTAAACCCAAAAATTCCCTAAAAAGGTGCTAAGATCCTGTGATCTCCGCTTTGCCTTGCGCTCCACCTTCGACCATCCTGTCGAAGTCCCAAAAATGGTCAAACATGACCAAGGTTCTCCAAAACTTGGTCAAGGGCCAACAGTCCCACTAAATATAAGAATTTTGTCTAAATATACAATCACAAAATCATCTAGAAATGGCCTAAATACATCATTCATCACAACATGAAGGTTGTCAGAGCATTACAAAGCCCAGACGACATAATTAACCACTCAAAAAATCCCTATTTGGTTTTAAAGGAAGTTCTCCATGCATCTTGTTCTGCAACCCTGATCTGATGGTATCCACTATGCTAATCCAACTTAGTGAAATAAACAACATTCTTTAATTGATCAAGAAAATCATCTATACAAGAAAGAGGGAATTTATTTTTCATCGTGATTTTATTTAAGGCTCGGTAATCGACACACATTCTCCATGTTCCATCTTTCTTTGGCACCATCATGGTTGGAGAACCACAAGGAGATGAGCTAGGCCTGATGATTTACACTTATCCATTCATTACACTTGAAATTAAAATCTTACCTCTTTACAAACCTATAAAATTATGATGAGTATTAGGCTTACACCTACAATAGTCTAGGTGTGACTTCTAGTGCTAACAGATTATACTGATAGGATTGGTTGGTTGGGGAGAACCAAAATACAACACATTTTACCAAAGGATAGGGAAGTGTCACACAACGAAATATACAAGATTATGGCATACGTAAAATATGAAGAAAAGGAAGGAAAAATCTACCTTTTTTCCATGTTGTTTGATGAGATGCAGGAGAATCTAGCTAATACATGGATAATACCACCATAAGTGGAAAGGGAGAACCAAGGGATAACATATTTTAAGGCTTCTATATATAATATGTGGATCCAAGATAAGAAGTATACTAAGAAGAAGTGCAGTGGGACATGAAACAATGGCTTGAAGAATGGAGGGTGCCAAATATTCCTAAAAAGGAAACAATATCTAAGAAGAAAGCAGAGGCTGACACTTCAAAGCATACAACTATCCCAACAACCATGTAATACCCCTTGTTTCCCCCAGCTTGTAAATATAACTATATTTTTCTAAAAGGGTAGTGTAAATATTTATGTTTCTAAAGTAAAAAGGAAAATGTTGGGCAATTGTTGAGGGGGATTTCCTATACAGGTCATGATTCCATGAGAGGGAAACAATGAGGAAATTTCCCTTGCCAATTTAAAATTCAATAAAAGTCCAGATTTCCCATTTTCTAGAATTATGGTTAATGGAGGAAGTTGGTAGTTGAACTATCATCTTCCCACATTTATGAAAAACAATGGGTGTTGTACTAGAACTACCTTGCCTCAAAAGCATGGGAAAAAAGTACCCATCTAGAGGATTCTGGGATGACCCACGAATTGGGGGATTTGACCCATGAAATTTTGCAGAAAAAAGAAGGAAATGAAGGGAAAATTGAAAGAAAAGAAGAGGGGAGATAATTAGTTGAGTATGGGAGCCATTTTCTTAGTAGAGAGGATGTAGAGGAATGGGTTTGGTGACCATTTCTATAGAGGGAGATCATGTGCAACTCTCTGGTTCTGAAGATAACTGAGAAATGAATATGTTTCTAGGTACATGAATTGTTGGGTATTATTTTCTAACCAAGCTGATAAACGAGGTTTCAGAGAGAATAAGTGTCTGAGGAAGCACTCATTGCAGACCCCCTTGCTTGGTAGAGAGAAAACCAATCTTCCAAGTTCCTTTGGGAATAAGAGAGTGATATCCATCCCTGACTGTTGTTGAATAGAAGAATATCTCTTGGGGCATCATGATCTAGCTACGAGGTGGCCAATGGTAAATCCTTCCATGAATTGTTGTGCCTACGGTTGGGTGGAAAAGGGCACCCCTTTTAGCAGTTGTGACACTATCAGGTTTCTAGATAAGTATATTTTGTTAAATCTCTAAAGTGCTAAGATCAGAGAAAATTATATACTATGTTTTAAGAGTTGTGTAAGTTTAATTTTTGACAAAAGTGGCTTGAGAAATTTAAGTAAAAGGAAGCGAATGTTTTAGCTAAATCTCATTTAATTTACTTCCTTATCTCTTGACTATCTATGTGTTAAAATAAGATTTATGGGAGTGAATGTTGCGGTTGACTATGTTGCACAATTTAATGCATGCTTTGGCAATGATGATTGAATAGTTAAAAATATCTATAAAACATCTGAGAAAAGAGAGAGTGATTTTCTACATAATAGTGTTCTATTTTATCTTATCCTCAAGCCTTATTATAAAAAAATTAGAGTATATCAAATATGGGTTTGGACTATAGGGAAACAACCTAAACATTTGAAAATGCAAAAAACATTATAAATAGGTAGTAAGGAAAATAATTTTGGAACTATACATGACACTTATTACTTGAATTCAGATTGCAATAGCCCTTGATTTAGGAATTAATAACAATTATGCTAAACTTGTGTTAAATCTCCTATAAATTTGGGAAGAATCCCCTTAATTTTTGGTGGGCGGTAAATCCTAGTAGAAATATTGGATTTTACTGTGAAGGAAATTATTTCCTTAGGACCAATTTCCTTAAATCTAGGTAAGGAAAGTAAAGCTTGGTAAGAAGGAGAAAGTTTAATCCTTTAGTTGTGAGGAAGGGAAATTATAAACCGTATTTTAAATGGAGAAAAAGTCCCTCTTGAATATGCTTTTATTTTACTATTCTAAAAGTCTGGAAAATAGGAAATAGTTTTAATTTCCTTTTAATTATAGGTTTAATTAAATAAAATTTCAAAATAAACCTCACCAGAACTTGAATACATACACATAATTGGTAATATATATATATATATATATATATATATATATATATATATATATATATATATAACCCATGATTATTTGCCTTGATAATTTCTTATCACACTTCGGAGCTTTGGGACTACAAGACTCCAAAGGTTTGTAGTGGAGAGTGAACTGGAGAATGGCCTGAGGGTTGGAGGAATTACATGCTAAACAATATTAATATTCCCATGGTCAACCTTTTAATAATTTTGAAATTATTCTGGACTTCGGGCATTGAGAGTGACGAACGTGTGAAATTGTTATATATATATTGGAAATTTATGAAAACCTCGGCACAGATTTTGATGGGGTTTATCATAAAATTAATATATTAAAATAAACACATGGATGATACCAAATGTTTTTTCCATTTTAAATTATTATTTAATGTGGAATGTATTCACATGGGACTCCGAGATTTTGGGACTTCGGAGCTTCGGGATGCCGAAGTGATGGCGTTGTGATAACTCCCAAAGGATTCTGGCCTAGAGTCTCCTTATGACAAATTTTAATGGAAAATTCATAATTATTAAGTACAAACTTTAATGGGCTTATGGTATTATAATATATTATAATATTATAAAACCCTCACGTGGATGAGGTCAACCTTTTTCCAAATAATTATATTATATACAATTTATAACCCATGTGTGTGGGACCACTTCAGGTCTTTGGGACTACAAAACTCTAGGATGTTTGAGGAATGGAGAGTGTGATGAAGAGTTGAAGTAGTTGACCCGAAGATCCTCCCTCATTCCAATGTTAAATACAATATTGGAGATTTATTAAGTATGGATGCAATTCTTAAGGAAATGTATTATTATAATATATTATAATAAATTTCATTATAATATTCGCGTGTGGATAAATCCAACCCTTTTCCCCTTTAAAATATTAGATAATGCATAACTCTTATAAGTGGAACCCCTCCAAAACTTTTGGGGTTTTTGGGTTTTATGGAACTAATAGAGGGTTTGGGGGTTGTCGCGAAAGCTCAATAGGAATTTTCCATGTGATCCCGTCCTTCGGTGGCCATCACCGATATAAGATGAAAAATTCGATCACGTTAGTGCTACATCGACTGTTATGAATGAAGTAGAGCCACGTGGGTGCCACGTGGTGAGCGGGTGACCTTTGGCCAATGATGCCCCAAAAATTTTAGAAATCCATAACTATCAATCCATAACTCTATTTTGGACAAACTTATAGTCATTGGAAGAATTTCAATGAACATAAGACAATGGTGTCCTTTTAGATGAATTTAGGGGAGTTGAAGGAAAATGAAAATTTTTATGCCCCATCCCTTAAAAGGACACTTAAGGGGTTGGGTATGTGACAGAGTGGTATCAGAGCATGAAACAACACTTGGCCTGCTTGGGCTCATGAAAGAGTCCAATGATTTTTTTTTCTTAGAAATCTTTTAAGCGGTAGGGCACCTTACCCTACACTATATATCAGAACATGATTCAAGCAGTAGGCATGGATGGGCTAGAAATCAGTCAAAGGACTGGTATAACAAGGCCAAGACAATTTGGTTAGACAAGTTCCTTTGCATTGGACTGAATTTATATGTTATCTACATAAGCTCCTTGAATGAGATTTTGTTTTGGAATTTGTTACAACAAAAAATTTACATGTTGATGTGTGGTAGAGGGAGCATATTGTTGCTTTGGTAGAATGACAGATACTCCTACATGAGTGGGATTATGATGATAGGCACTAATAGAAAGGATTGGATGTGAATGGATTGAATATGTTGCAAGGTTCCCTACAAATGTGAGCCTATGAATCCTTTGGTAATTACAATTGCTGCTTAAATAAGAGATTAGGCCTTATGAGTAAAATTCCCAATGTTTAAAGGCCTTATGTAAATATGTGAGGTCAACTTACTTTACCTGTCATAAAAAAAAACTAATATTGGTATAATTCCCTTTTTGAAAAACAAAAAAGGAGTCCGATGGTGAAATACCCCTATTTCCCCCAATTTGTAAATATAACTATAACTAACCAAGAGACTATGATAGACTAGATATGTGTGAATGTTTTATTTGATGAACCTTTGTATAAAAGGTCAATGTATGTATGTTATGTTATTAATAGAAAATTGATAAGTGTTGCATAACTACTAAAAGGGGGGTTTTCCAAGATAGACCATGGATGCTATGAGAGAGATGGTGAGGGTGTTAGCATTGAGAGTGACCCTCAGAATTCTAGAGGATAAGCCTAGTACCCATTAAAACGTGTATGAGATAAGTCTTAAAATGTGGTTTCAAATGGATAAAACTCAGTTCAATGATGTCAAAACATAGGAAATTATGGATGAAGTGCATCAACAAAAGAGGTCTTGTTTTAACTTAGGTCAGGGTTTTGAGTATTAGTGTGGATAGGAGGAAGACTTAGTAATAAAATGAAGTGAATCTACCACTATCTTCAGGCTATGCCAATAGACAAAGAAGATAAATGATTCAGATACAAGAATTTATTAAATCCAAGAAAACAAAACTTTGAGAAAGCTATAGCAGTATAACAACCAAACATCCATTGTCATACAACTACAAAAAAAATTTGAATCCTTCAATGACAGTAAAATTTCATAGTGAGAGAGATTAAGATGGAAAAAAGAAAGCTAACTTCCATTAAACAAGATTTCATCATATCTGATACATCAAAACCAGAGTAGGATCTATTTCATTAACATCACTAAAAAGGTCTTTTACATCAACCATTTGAACCTGAAAAATTAAATCAATTTTAAAAGGGTGGATCAACAAGGAAGAGCAAGAAAGGGAGAGGGGAACAAACTGTCAACAGAAGCATTCCATTGTGCATGGAGTCAACACATCCTTCAGATCAAAGGAACTCAACCTCATACCAGAACAAAAGGGATATAATGATGGATGGAGGTATAAGAAAGATAAAAAAAAAGAATAATATCATCAAGCAAAGATCCTCTCTGCAAAAATGACTTAAAATATTACTAGAACAAAGATCATGAAAGGAGGCAATTACTACAAATCGTTTGCAGTTCATGAATCTCCTGCCTCATGAACAAACATTGATCTTCAATGCATGAATTTCCATTAGCAAGATGACAATATAAAATGATAATAAAGAACACAAAGTTTGATAAACAACTCTTATGAATCTCTAATGGTATAAATTCCTACAACACATGCCATCAGGCTTACAAATGAGCAACTAAAACTGCTCTTACTCTCTCTAGCCTCTCTTGGATTATGAATACAACCCTCCTCTCCTATTGTAAAATGAATATATATCCATATAGTTCCTTTCCATATCACCCATTCGAACTCCAAACCCTTTCCCAAAATAGAAATAACTACAAACAAAAAAATGACACGTTTTAACTGATTTCCTGCTTTTCAGGAGGCGAAATTATGAAAAATAGGCTTCAAACCGACATTTGTAATTATCAAACTATAATATATGTGTAAAATATGATAATGTCTTTTGTATATAATCTCGTTATGAATAAAAACCTCTCTCATTTTCTTTAAATTCTTCTCTAGCTCGTCGGAATATGTGTCGCAAAAACATGTCTCAAACAAGAAATCATGAAAACAGAAAACATAGGGCTCAAATATTCTTTTGAATATCCCAATCCGTGATACTTGTGTGAAAAATGAAAGAGTTTAATGTTCATGGGTCCGTTATTGACAATAACCTCCCTTGATTTTTTTAAAATTCATCCTTGTTCACCTAGAAATTCTCCTGGAAGTTAGTTCGTCAAAAGTATCAGTGCAACAGTCTTAGAATAGAGTTTCCACAACACATTCCATAGTGCATTTCATAGTGCATGTATAAATTCGTAGCACATGAGCTAGTTCATAGTGTCAAATTAAAATCAAGGATCCAAACCCTTCATGACCTCCAAACAAGACAAAAAGTATCATGGAGTACCTGATGGCTATGAGGTTGATGTTGGTAATTTTGAATTTTCACTAGGATGCTTGCAACCTATCCAATCAAAAACCCTCTTCTTTAACTATTTCATAGCACCATTTCGTAGCACTAACTCAAATATATATTGCATACTCCGAGGAGGATGTTAGTTGATGGTATGACATAATAGCGGGAGATATGGATAAATTTAGGCTCTAAAAACCATAAATGTTTCTTTGCATGATCAGTTTTATGTGTTAACATCTAGCTCGATGGGGGATAGAGTCCTCTCTGTGAGGCTCTAAGAACCGTTGTAGCTCCAGTGCCTTATCTATTGGGTTGTGGAGTAAAGCTCAAATACATTTTGCTGAAGAAAACAAGATGACATGTACACTACTCTACTTACAAAGAGAAAATAAACATGCATGCTCCAGATGGAGTTTATTTATGTACAATCCTAAACTAACTGGTTTTTTACAATAAGATAGGTGCAAACAAACTTCCACCAAAGCCACTCAAGTAACTTCATAACTAAAAAAATTCTTACTCTTCCACTAATCAACAAGAGATAATAAAAATGTGACAGCAAATTAATTACATTCTCTAGATTACCTCCCAATGTTGAAGGCATGACAAATCTTGAAGGATTCAATACATTGAGGAAATGCATATCCATGTACTCCCCTACAGGGTCATAAAATAGGTGATAAAACTTATTGGGTTGATAACAAAAAACCTACTCTCCTTTACAGTTTCTCACATATGGTTGAATGTTTGATGCAAGTACAAGTGAATGAATGGTTGATGCAGGTTGTTGATCCACTTTCCTTTTATCTTCTCTGAAAAACATCTATTAGCTGATTGCAAGAAATATCCTCATGTATATCAATGAATCGATGTTTCTCTTTAACATGTTACTATTGGTAAAAGTTTTCATTTTCACCAGAAGGTTGGATACTAATGATTTTTTCTTGCAAGACAAAAAACAACTCAACATCTTCATTAATGTATCCATAATGATCAAATAAAGGAGGAGTCTCGAATGACATATCAAGAGATATTTTATTCCCAACATGAGAAAAATGTTCTTCATTGTTAAAAACAGGCTTCCTTTCAAGGTTCAATCCAGGAAGCAATATATTATCATCACCATATGATTCAAAGATAGGTTGCTCATATTTAGGTCTTTTAGAGACGGGGTTATAAAGAGTATCAGTTTCCAGAACAAACGCAATTTTTGCATTTTCCTTATTAAAACAACATAAAAAAAATCATTTGATGTAGATGAACAGGGAAGAGAAAGAGTCAATTCCTCATCCAAGGAATATTCTTCATTCTCATATCCTTCATAAGAATCAATTATATATCCTAAACACAGTCTTTATACTGCTCACGACAACTATGACAAATTAACTCAGAGGAATAAAACTTTGGACAATGAATATTGAAAGAAGCATGGAACTCTTTGAGTGAAGAAATGCTAGAAGGTTCAAGACACTGATACAAAATATGACCATCTCCTTGAAGAGAGTACATAAAAAACTTCATACATATGTCTTCATGTTATATGTCAAGCTGCTACATCAGAGCATGAAATTCTAAAACATGCTCAATAGGGTTGTCATTCTCACCTTCATAAAATCTTGGCAACAGATCTTGCCATTCATCAATTTGAGGAAAAGGATGTGGATAACCAGCTATGGCTACAAAATTGAGTGGGGAAAACCTCCTGGCCATGATAGCCTTCATATCCATTTAATTCGTTTCGTTCCAGTGGAGTCACCAACATATTCTGAATAATGGAGTCGCCATGGTGAATGTGCAGTCTTGAAGGTGTCCAACTTCAGTCACCATCTAAAGTTGGAGCTGTGAAATCTGCTCAAATCCATCCCTGGAAATGGTGCCAAAAATGTTATCACTAAGATTCACCCTCAGACTGCTAGAGGATAAGCTCAATACCCATTAAAATGTGTATGAGATAAGTCTTAAAATGTGGTGTCAAATGGATACAACTTAGTTCAGTAATGTCAAAACACGGGAAATTATGGATGAAGTGCATCAAAAAAATAGGTCTTGTTTTAACTTAGGTCAGGGTTTTGAGGATTAGTGTGGATAGGAGGAAGACTTAGTACGAAAATTAAGTGAATATACCACTAGCTTCATACTATGCCAATAGACAAAGAAGAGAAATGCTTCAGATACAAGAAATTCTTAAATCCAAGAAAAAAAAAACTCTGAGAAATCTATAACAGTATAAAAATCAAACATACATTGTCATGCAGCTACAAAACATTATTTGAATCCTTCAATGACAGTAAAATTTTAGAGTGAGAGAGATTAAGATGGAAAAAAGAAATCTAACTTACATTAAACAAGATTTCATCAGATCTGATAGATCAAAACCAAAGTAGGCTATGTTTCATTAACATCAGTAAAAAGGTATTTTACATCAACCATTTGAACCTAAAAAATTAAATCAATTTTAAAAGGGTGGATCAACAAGGAAGAGCAAGAAAAGGAGAGGGAGACAAACTGTCAACATAAGCATTCCATTGGGCATGGAGTCAAAACATCCTATAGATCAAAGGTACTCAATATCATATCAAACCAAAAGGGATATAATGATGGATGGAGGTATAATAAAGATAAGAAAAAGAAGAATATCATCAAGCAAAGATCCTCCCTGCAAAAATGACTTAAAAGATTACTAGAACAAAGATCATGAAAGGAGACAATTACTACAAATCATTTGCAGCTCATGAATATCCTGCCTCATGAAAAATCATTGATATTCAATGCCAACAATTCCATTCAAGAAATATGACAAGCTAAAATGATAATAAAGAACACAAAGTCTGATAAACAACTCTCATGAATCTCTAATGGCATAAATGCCTACAACACATGCCCTCAGGCTTACAAATGAGCAACTAAAATTGCTCCTACTCTCTCTAGCCTCTCTTGACTTATGAATCCAACCCCCCTCTCCTCTTGTACAATGAATATATATCCATATAGGTCCTTTCCATTTCACCCATTCGAACTCCAAACCCTTTCACAAAATATAAATAACTACAAACATAAAATGACACGTTTTAACTGATTTCTTGCTTTTCAGGAGGATAAATTCTGAAAAATAGGATTCAAAGTGACACTTTTAATTATGAAACTATAACATATGTGTAAAATATGAGAATGGATTTTTTATATAAGCTCGTTCTGAGGAAAAACCTCTCTCGGTTTTTGGAAATTAATCTCCATCTAAACGAAATATGTGTCGCAAAAACATGTCTCAAACAAGAAATCATGAAAATTGAAAACACAGGGATCAAAGATTCTTTCAATATCCCAATCCGTGACACCTGTGTGAAAAAAGAAAGAGGTTAATGTGAATGGATCCGTTATTGACAATAACCTCCCTTGGATTTTGAAAATTCATCATGATTCACCCGAAAATTCTCTTGGAAGTCAGCTGGTCAAAAATATCAGTTCAATAGTCTTAGAATAGAGTTTCTACAACACATTTCATAATGAATTTTGTAGCGCCTGTCTAAATTCGTAGTGCCTGAGCCAGTTCATAGTGCCAAAGTAAAATGAAGTATCCAAACCCTTCCTGACCTCCAAACAAGACAAAAAGGCTCATGGAGTACCTTATGGCTATGAGGTTGATGCTAGTAATTTTGAATTTGCACCAGGATGCTTGCAACCTATCGAACTGACAAACCTCTTCCTTAACTAGTTTGCAATGCCATTTAGAAGAACCAACTCAACTATAGATTGCATACTCCAAGGAGGATGTTATTTTATGGTATGAAATAATAGCTTGGGATATGGATAAATGTAGGCTCTGAAAACCATAAATTCTTCTTTGCATGATCAATTTTATGTGTTAGCATAGGGGAACCATAAATGGTTGAGATGACCCCCCACCAAACCAGTACCTTACTGAAATTAATGGCTTAGAACCAGAATAGTTCTCTGACCCATAAATGAATTATGAGTCATATTGGTAGCTAGAAGAGTCTTCCTCAAGAGTTAATGAGGACATGGGGCAGAGTACCCATTTTTAAGACTTCTAGACCTCACCATGAGCTGGGGATTCAAACCCATGCAACCTTGTTGAGGGAGGAAATAAAGAGGTAATTCATGGGTGGAGGTGAGAATGGAGAGAGAAAGCATATCTGGGAAGAGAGCATAGTCAAAAGATAAATCTTGAGAAGAGGAAAAGAGCGGTTACAACTCTCTCGTTCGATAAAGAACTAAGAAATAAGATCATTTTGAGTGAAAGAAGTGGTTGGTATGGTTTTCGTTCAAGTTGATAAATGGAGCCGATGAGTGATTATGGAAGCACTCGTGCAGACCTCCTTACTTGGTACAGACAAAATCGGTGGCCAAGATCCTTTGGGAGGAGGAGAGTAACATTTGTCCCTAAATGTCGCTGAGTAAGAGGAAAGAGTCTCTCTTAGAGGATCATGGTCTATCTCGGGGATGGATAGTGGTAAATCTGTTAGGAGTGGTTGTGCCTATGGTTAGGTAGAAATAGGCACCCCTTTCAGTAGTTGCTTCACGAATTCTAGTTTTTTGATAAGTATCTTCATATTCTGTGTGATGAAATGGAAATGGTGATTGAATATATTTATATGTCTATGATTGATTTCTATGTTGAATGGTTAAGTTAGATAAATGTATTATCTCTCTGTGAACTCATGATTTTGAATGGTCGTATGATTGAATCAACTTAGTAGTTAGAGTGTTGTGGGATGTAAGTCTGCAACAATGTTAAGAAAAGACTTACTCAGATGCTTAAGTCTTGCCAACCTCTAGTATCTACCTTCATGGGAATACTAAGTCCAAACCCGACAGAAGGAGGGCACCTCCTTTATATATTTCACCCGTGTGACCAAGAGCTCATTCTCGTGTCCTTAACCAACTCACGGATAAGAATATTAGTGTCTAACCCATGAGATTTTTCGAATGGGCCATGTGACCAAGGTTTGGGAACATTGCACTAGGCATGAAAGGAGTAAGTATTTCTAGCTTTGAAACTCTGGGAGTTTGGAACTCCAAAGTACTTTGACCTTACCATTTGTAAACTAGTTGAAGGAAACATATAGTTACGATTACCGATAAGGTTGATCGATGCCTGGAGGTCTCCCTAACCATGGCATATAGACCTACCCCACTGATAAACCTTTATCCATTCACCCATCATGAAGTAACTCGAGCCATCGATTCGAGAGTATATGGGAGTCCCCTTGGCCATTGGATTTACGTCGAGGAAATTTTGGCATATTCCTACTTCGGGATAGTGGAGCGACCATGAAGTCGAAACCCTAGAAGGTCGAAGCTGTGAAGTAATGAGAATCATAGATCTAGGGATCCTTTATATCTTCCATGGCCATTGGATTTAGGCCATGGTCATCCCAGCATAGACCACTCTGTGAGAAAGGAAGGAGTCACACCATGAATCCCCTGAACAATGAAGTTACGAAGTAACTAAGGCCATCGATCCAAGGGTTACGTGGACACACCATGACCATAATATCTAAGGGCTTGGAAGGAAATTATTCCTGGGTGACGTGGTACGCTGGCATCACCCAGGGTGTCATGGAACCACGCTTGGTGTCCCATGTGTCACTTGGATTTAGATGCTTCATAGACCCTACATGCCCATTAATAAGTGACATGTGTCACCCACTGTAGGGGCCACATTTCCTCTCTGCTATGCTGCGTTTCATCTCTGACATTTATCTGTTTGGTCCATGTCATGGAAGAGTATTCGTAACCCACTTGTATTGGAGTCACATCTAGTACGTCACCACGTACGAGAGTGGACCCTTCAAGAGTCTGGGACTTTGGGAATCTAAAGGTTTGGAATATAGTGTCAAGGGTGAGTCGAAGGGCCCGAAGGTTGGATCCATGTGAAGATATTTTAGGATCCTTCGAGAATTCGACACTCTGGAGGACATGTGTGGAGAAAAGAAAAGGGACATTTAGTGCTGAAGTGTCGAATGTTGAATCCTTCTTTATCTTGTGTGTTAGATGAATATTAATCCTCACTGTTGGTTTGGCTGGTGTATGGACCTTCCCTATGGGAGGTAGGAACTTGGAAATGGTACGAACGAGATAGGATCCACATGGGCGCCACGTGGCCCTCAACCAACGAATGCCTGAAGGACTTCGGGAAGCCATAACTTGTAAAAAAGAGGTCGGATTAGAACCCGATAAAAGTTGTTAGAAATCTATGGGTGAGTAGAAGAGGATGAATCATCTCAGAGATATTATTAAAGATGATTTGAGTAAGAAAAATTTTGATGCCCCACCCCTAGAAAGGGTACTTAGGGGTCGGTTGTGTTACAAATTGGTATCAAGGCATGGTTACAACACTTATCCTACTTGGGCTGATGAACGAGTCGCTTATAAATATTATTTAAATAAAATATTATTTAGAGAACTTTTATGGGTGACACCCTATCTTACCCCTTTTCCTAAAAGTCTTAGTTAAACCTATACTGAAGAAAGGAATGAAATTTTCTATTATTGTATTTGTGTTTGAAAAATATGAACTGTGTGTTGTTTAGGAACTAATAGACCATTAAATAACATAAAAAAAATTATCAGCACTCAAGCAACTCTTAGACAATAGGAAAACTAGAACATAAAGGATGGTGACACACCATGAATTGGGGGAAAACTCCCACAATATAGAGGAAGAATATGATGAAAGGATGGCAGTGGAAACCCCTCCATATTTGGTTGAAATTGTAAGAAGCCTCATGGAAGAATTATAGAGATGTAAGGATGAAAATGAAAGGTTAATCAAAGAGAAGGAAAAACAAACTAAAATTAATGCAATCCTACTAAAAAGCTTATTATATATACAAAGGCAACTACAACATGTACCAACAACTAGTCATGCAGACAAACATCATATGAAGAAAACCCTGAGTCCACCTGAGATATGAAAGAATGGCCCTGAAAATGACCACATAAGGAGGAGCACCTCAAAGAAGGCCCAACATGGATCCAAGAGATGATCATCGGAAGAATCCTCTGGTGAGGAAACTGAAAACTCCACAGAATCCTCTAGTAGAAAAACTAGTTTGCATTCTCAGATAAAAAGAAAGAAGAAGAAACATTCTAAGAGTCATGACCCTAAATATTTCAAGAAAACCAAACCACCCACCTTCGATGGAGATATGAAGAAGGGTGAAGAAGAAGAAGTTTGGCTACTTGTCTTGAAGAAGTACTTTGAAGTGCATGACTAATTTGCAAATTTAAAGGTTAGAATAGCCATATTTAACTTGAATGGAAAGGCCTCCATTTGGTGGGAGGACCCAAGGAATGTGAAAGGAATCCATGAGAAGGAATTTTCATGGAAATAATTTGAGAAATACTTTAAAAATAAGTATCTGTCAGAGAAATACTTTGATGGGAAGACCAAGGAGTTCTATGAACTCAAGTTAGGACAACTCACCATAGATGAATATATCAATAAATTCCTTTAGCTGATAAGGTATGTACCCTACATAAAGGATGAAAAGGTAAAAATGCAACAATTTATTAGTGGGATACCTCAGTCCTTTTGGGACAATATTGAATTTGATGAGTCAAATACCTTAGAAGACAGTATCCATAAGGCAAGGTATTGTTATGAACAGTTCAAGAAAAAGGAAGAAACTCACGAGGAATGGAAGAAGAGAATCACTTCAAGATTTAATAAGAAGGGGTTTAAACCCTTAAGATTCAAGAGCTATGGGAAAGGTTCTAATATGATCCTTCCTACTAAAAGTGTATACTAGAAAAATTTCCCCTCTTAGAGTGGAAATAAACCCTTTGGAGCAGCCCCAGATTACACTGATAACACAAAGAGAGAACCCTTGAAATGTTGGGGTTGTGGAGAATAACATGTGATGAGAGACTGCCCATATAGGAAACAGAACAATAGGAGGGTATACAACATCCAAGAGGATACCACAATCAATGATGTGGCTAGGATCATGGCATGGATTTATGCAACTTTGGATAATAAACAAGATGACCACCAAGATTTAGTGATGGAGATCGAAGGTATGATTGTCAACCATGTAGTTTCCATTTTAATTGACCCTGGTTCTAATTTGAGTTATGTTTCCCCTCAAACTATTGAGAAATGTGAATTGCAACAAGTTGAACAGGTTAAATCATGGCTGGTACAACTAGCCACTGGAACCAAGAGAAAAGTAACATAGATGATACCAGCATGCCAATTCGTTATGAATGGATTTCCCACTCAAGCAACCTTAAACATACTCCCTTTAGGATCTTATGACCTACTAATTGGCATGGATTGGTTGGCTGCCCATAAAACCAAGTTGGACTGTTACAACAAAACTTTGGAGTGTGACAATGAAGAAGGGGTAAAGGTAACCCTACAAGGGATTCAAAAGCTTGTCTCAATGAGACAAATATCGGGCCTTCAAGTGAAGAAGTATTGCAGAAAAGGGTGTCCTTTGTATGTAATAACAATTTTGGAATCTATTGAGGACAAAAAAAAAAGCCTATAGGATCACCCAATATTAAGAGAGTATAAATATTTATTCCTAGAAGAAGTACCAGGTCTACCTCCAAGGAGAGATATTGACTTTTCAATAGAACTTGCACCAAGAGCAGTGCCAATGTCTAGAACACCCTATAGAAAGAGTACACCAGAGCTATTTGAAATCAAGTTATAGTTAAAGGAAATGATGGAAAAAGGCTACATCGGACCTAATGTGTTTCCATGCGGAGCACCAACCTTGTTCGTGAAAAATAAGGATGACACAATTAGTTTGTGCATAGACTATAGGCAACTCAATAAGATGACCATAAACTAAGATCCCACAAGATCACAATTAGTTCACAAGATCCCACGGAGCTGAAGTATGAAGGATATCAATTGTTGAATGATGGCATGCTAACTTACAAAGGTAGTTTTTATATCCCGAATTGTGATGACTTGAAGAGTTTCATGATCGATGAACTACAAAAAATACCATATACTGGTCATCTTGGTTATCAAAAAATTATTACGGCCACTAGGAAATTGTTCTATTCACCAGGACTGAAGAAGGACATAGTTGATTACTTAGATAAATGTCTAGACTGTCAGTAGGTCAAATAAGAACACCATCACCCAACATGGATTTTGTGGCCCCTATAAATCCCATAATGGAAATGGGAAACCATTTCCATGGATTTCATCACTGGATTACCAAAATCAGCCAAGCAGGATGATGTCATCATGGTAGTGGTGGAAAAATTGAGCAAGCCTGCTCACTTCGTTCCTGTCAAGTCATCATGCAAGGAAATAGATATTTCCAGTATCTTCATGAAATAAATATTTTATTTTCATGGAATTTCTACGTAGATCATATCTAACAAAGACACAAAATTTACTTCAAACTTTGGAAATATTTATTTGTTGGTTTTGAAACTAAGTTTTTATTTTGCACAGCGTAACACCCTCAAATTGATGGAAAAACAGAGAGGGTAAACCAAGTATTAGAGGACATGTTAAGGATGCATGTAATGCATCAACCTAATAAGTGGGAAGACTATGTGCCACTGGTAGAATTTTCCTACAACAATGGCCATCAAGAGTCATTGAATATGAGCCCTTTTGAAGCCCTCTGTAATAGACAGTGCAATATTCCAATTAGCTGGAATAATCTAGTATATAGAATTACAATCGAGAAAGAAATGTTGAAATAAATGGAACAAAAAGTGATTTAGATCAGTCAGAATCTAAAAATATCCCAGGATATACATAAGAGCTATGCAGATAGGAAAAGGACTCCCAGAGAGTTCAATGTAGTGGATCATGTATATCTCAAGGTTAGACCCAGGAAAAGCTCCTTGAGAATGGAAGCTTGTGCCAAGATGGCACCTCGGTATTGTGAACCCTTTGAAATTTTGAATAGAGTGGTACATGTAGACTATAGGATAGCACTCCCTCCCATAGTGAAGGCACGTGATGTTTTCCATGTTTCATTATTAAAGAAATTTGTACATGATTCTAATCATATTATTGACCGGTCTGTGATTCAGGTGGAACTAGAGGGAGAATTCCTGCCAGAACTTCAATACATAATAAACAAGAAGGATACCTCACTCAGAAACAGAGCCATTGCACAGGTCAAGGTGTAGTGGAAACAATTTGGCCCAAATGAGGCTACATGGGAAATGGAGGATGCCATGAGATATGCATATCCATTTTTGTTTACTTCTGTACATACATAACACATCAGTAGATAGAATATCGAGGACGATGTTCCTTTAAGGGGGAGGGGATTGTAATACCCTTGTTTCCCTTAGTTTGTAAATATAACTATAACCAGCCAAGAGACTATGGTAGACTAGATATGTGTGAATGTTTGATTCGATGAACCTTTGTATAAAAGATCAATGTATGTATTTTCTATTATTAATAGAAAATGGATAAGTGTTGCATAACTGCTGAAAGGGGGGTTTTCCAAGATAGACCATGGATGCTATGAGAGAGATGGTGAGGGGAACTAGAAATGGTTGAGATGAACTCCCACCAAACTAGTACCTTACTGGAATTAATGGCTCAGACCCAAAACAATTCTCTGACCCAAAAATATATTACCAATTAGAGTGGTAGCTGGAAGAGTCCTCCTCAAGCGTTAATGAGGAGATGGGGCAGAGTACCCATCTACAAGATTTCCATACATAACCATGAGCTATGGATTCATACCCTTGCAAACTTGTTAAGGAAGCAAATAAAGAGGTAATTCATGGGTGGAGGTGAGAAGGGAGAGAGCAAGAAGATCTACAAAGAGAGCAGAGTCGAAAGAGAAATATCGAGAAGAGAAAAAGAGTGGTTACAACTCTCTGGTTCGAGAAAGAACTAAGAAATAAGATCATTTTGAGTGCAAGAAGTGGCTAGTAGGGTTTTCACTCAAGCTGATAAATGGGGCTGGCGAGTGACTATGGAAGGACTCGTGCAGACTCCCTTTCTTGGTACAGAGAAAACAAATGGCCAAGATCCTGTGGGAGGAGGAGAGTAACCTCCATCCCTGAATGTCATCGAGTAAGAAGAAATAATCTATCTTGGAGAATCATGGTCTAGCTCGGTGGTGGCCAGTGGTAAATCCATCAGGAGTGGCTATGCCTATGGTTGGGTGGAAACAGACAACACTTTCAGCAGTCACTTCATGAACTTTGGTTTTCTGATAAGTATCTTCATATTCTTTGTGTTGAAATGGAAATGGTGATTGAATATATTTATATGTCTATGACTAAGTTCTGTATTGAATGCTTAAGTTAGATATATGTATTATCTCTCTGTGAACTCGTGCTTTTGAATGGTCATATGCTTGACTCAGCTTAGAAGTTAGAGCATTATGGGATGTAAGTCTGCAATAGTGTTGGGAAAGACTTATTGGGATGCTTAAGTCCTGTCGACCTCTAGTATCTACCTTCGTGGGAATACTAAGTCCAAACCCAAAGGAAGGAGGGCACCTCCTTTAGTTATTTCACCTATGTTACCAAGATCTCATGCCCGTGTCCTTAACTAACTCACGGCTAAGAATATTACTGTGTAACCCACAAGAGTTTTCAAAGGGCCCTTGTGACCAAGGTCTGGGAACCCTACGCTAGGCACGAAAGGAAATGAGTCTTTATGGCTTCGGAAATCCAGGAGTTTGGAACTCCGGAGTACCTAGACCTTACCATTTGTAAATTGGATGAAGGAAACTGATAGTTACGGTTACCGATAAGGTTGACTAGAGCCTGGTTGTCTCCCTAACTATGGAAGATAGACCTGCTCCACTGATAAACCTTGATCCATTCACCCATCGTGAAGTAACTTGAGCCATCGATTCGAGAGTATACGAGAGTCCCCTTGGTTGTTGGATCTATGCTGAGGAAACTTTGGTGAAGTCTTACTTTGGGAGAGTGGAGTGGCCATGAATCCGAAATCCCCGAAGGACAGAGCTACAAAGTAATGAGAAACTTATATCTAGGGATCCTTCGTATCTTCCATGGCCGTTGGATTTAGGCCATGGTTAGATTGACGTGGACCACTCTAGGAGAAAGGAGGGAGTCAAACCATGAATCCCTTGAATGTCAAAGTTATGAAGTAACATAGGCCATCAATTGAGGGTTACGCAGACACACCATGAACGTAAGATCGAAGGGCTTGGAAGGTGATCATTTTGGGGTGATGTGGTACTATGACATTACCCAGAGTGATGTGGACCCACATTTGAGGTGCCATGTGTCACCTAGATTCAGACGCTTCACAGACCCTACGTTCCCATTAAGATGTGACACGTGTTCGACAACACATGTATTCCAAAAGAGGATGAACACCTTCAGTAACCACTCACATAACCAGATAAAATATCAACACACTCATGTTTTGACATGGTTAAACCCCTACAGGGAAACATCCACGTCCCCAACCAACACAACCACTTGAAGCAGTTTATTAATGAAAAAGAAAAAGATTACAGAGAGATTTTACAAGATATTTTCTCACAATTGATCATAGGAAAATGACCCTCCATGCTCTTTAAATAGAAATCATGGACCAATCGGGTGCTAAGCCATAGATCAATGGAAATTAAGATTGAGGAGAATATGAACCGTTGGATCACTCTATGTCAGGAACATATCGTGACTGTCGGATTTCCAAACTACAAATGCATACTAATGCACACTAAATAAACACACTAAGAAACACACTTTTACCTAATGACACATTAGACCAAGTATATCTTAACTAACTCCTAAGTGTCTAAATATCCTAACATCCCCCCTTAAGAACAAATTGGGATAGGATTGAAGGACTTACAATAGTGACATAATAGGATAAGGAAGGAGGCATTAGAGCCTATGCCCCCTTAATGACAACTTCATGAACTCCTAATATAGATCGAAGTTTGGAAAAATTAGCTTCTATAAGAGACATTGTGAATATGTCTGCAGCTTGATCTTATGTAGGGAAAAAGAGCACTTCAATAACTTGATCATGAATGAGCTTCCTGATGAAGTGCATGTGTAGCTCGATGTGCTTGTTGTGTTGATGCTGAACTGGGTCTTTGGGGAGCTTTATGGCTCTCTGATTGTCGAACCAAAGGCTAGTCAGATACTATTTTTGGAATCCAAACTTTGAAAGGAGTTGTTGAAGCCACAAGGCTTCCTGACATGCATTTACCACTTCTCAGTATTCTGCTTCTGCTGAAGAAAGTGCAATAGCCTGTTGCTTCTTACATGCCCAAGCGACAGGTCCTCAACCAAGGATGAAAACATAACCTACAGTAGAATTAAGATCATTACATTCGCCAACTCAATCTGAATTAGTGAAACAAATCAATAGAGGAGTCCCCCATAAAATGTAATGTATCCCAAACTGAACTGTACCCTAGACATATTGAAGTATCCTTTTGGATGCTTTCCAATGGATTTCATGGGGTGATTGCATATATCGAGAAACAATACCAACAACAAAGGAAATATCAAGATGGGTATGAGTCAAGTATAAGAGGCTACCAGCTAACTGATGGTACAAGGTGGCATCAACTTTGGGAGAAGTACAAGTGGCAGCTAGCTTAACTCCATACTAGAAGGGATAAGGGGGTGGTTTACAATCGTCCATGTGAAAGTGATGAAGAAGGTCACAAAAATACTTAGTCTGGGAAAGAAAAATTCCTTCATTGGTTTGCAAAACTTGGAGGCTAAGGAAATAGTGCAAAAATCCTAAGTATGCCATTTCAAATTTCTTCTTAAGGATGGTTTTTACATGGTTTAAAATTTTTGAGTCACTACCAGTAAGGATAAGTTCATCAACATAAAGGAAAAGTATTATGAGATGGCTTCCTACTTTCTTGGTATAGATATTAGAATCATAATGACACCCAGAGAATCTAGTGTCAATAAGAAAGTTTCCCATTTTGGCATACAAGGTCAATGAGCTTTCTTAAGACCATAAATAGATTTATTAAGGTGACAAACAAGGCTAAAATCATTATGGACATAGCTAGGATGTTGTTCCATGTAGATTTCTTCTTGCAAATATCCATGCAAGAAGAAAGATTTGACATCCATCTGATGTACCTCCCATTTATGTGAGACAACAAGGGAAAGAACAAGGCATATGGAATTCATTTTGGCTGCAAGAGAAAAGGTTTCATTATAGTCAATTCCTTCAACTTGGGAAAATCCTTTGGAAACTAACCGAGCCTCGTGTCTTTCAACACTTCCATCTAATGCATACTTAGTTTTGTAGACCCATTTACATATGACAAGTTTTCTTCCTTTTGGAGGAGGTACAAGATCCCAAGTGTTGTTGGCCATTAAATAATGATACTCTTAATTCATTGTTGTATCCCAATCTGGATGAACTGAAGCTTCTACAAATGTCTCTGGATCACGATTCTCTAAAACTTCAACCAGAAGAGAAGAAACTCACTAGAACTATGAATGTGTTCAACACTGATCTGAAGGATCATCGACAAGACCACCAACTTATTCTCATGTTGAACAAACCCATCTAGGAAGTGGTGGAACTGGTGTTGGTTCAGGTTCAAAGGAATCATATGGAGGAAGGTGAGTAGGCAGAGGTGGATTTTCATCCTCACTTTCATCATATGAATAATAAACCATAATAGGAACAAAATAAGGCACAAACGATGAATATGGATCGCATGCCAAAGAAGGCACAATTGTCGAATTAGGCTCGTAGGCCAAGATATTTTCATCAAATTTAACATCTCTTCTAATAATAATTTCATTACAATTTGGTTGAAGAAGTCTATAACCTTTGACATCTTCAGAATAACCAACAAATATACACTTCTCACTTTTATGCTGCAATGCTTTCCTTTTCTCATCAGGAATGTGAGCCCATGATATACTGCCAAATACACGAATGTGACTTACATCTGGTTTCATTTTAGTCCAAGATTCTTCTGATGTTATATTTTTAAGAGCCTTTGTGGCAGTGCGATTTAATATGTAGTTTGCACAGTTGATTGCTTCCACCCAATACATTAAACTTAATCCCTTAGATTGGATCATGCAATTACCCATTTCTTTTAATGTGTGATTCTTTCTCTCAACAACATCATTTTGTTGTGGTGTATATGGAACAATGTGTTTCATTTGGATTCCCTGTGTAGTGTAGTAACTTGTAAAATTATTGTTCACATATTCGCCTCCATTATCTATTCTTAACTTTTGAATTTGATGTCCAGATTGATTTTCCACAAGGGCCTTGTAAGCCAAAAAATTGTCAAAAAAATTTCTCTTAAGTTTTAAGAAGTAAACCCAAGTACATTTGGAAAAGTCATCAATGAAAGTTAAGAAACACTTGCACCCAGAAAAAGAAGGAGAAGCAAGTGGACCACACAAATCACTATGAAAAGGCTACAAAGGGCCCGAGGCATGCCAAGAGGCACGTTTGTCAAAATTGTCCCAATGATGTTTTCCGAGAACACAACTGACACAAACACCATCTCTGCATATAACAGGACGAAGAAAAATCACCATCTGTTGATTATGTAGTTGTTGCAATGAGTGATAGTTTAGATGACAAAACTGCTCATGCCAAAGTTTTCTCAAGTCATCGTTATGAGCAACAAAAAATGATGAAAAATATGATGACCCAACGTTGTCAAACTTGTACAACCTGGTAATATAATGAACAATTCCAGTTGCAAGAACATGCTTATTTTCTTTTAGATCCTTGATTACAACTTGGTGAGGTGAAAAATCTACAGTTTTACCTTCACCTGAATGAGTGATTTGATATACTAATAGAAGGATATAAGAAAGAATTGGAACACATAATACATCATTGAAATTACCATTATCTACTTGAACTGTTCCAGATACTACAACACTAAGAGATCTATCATTACCAACAAATATTTTCTTGGTGTTACATTCATTTAGAGTAGAAAATATGTCTTTATCCTTAGCCATATGATAATATGCTCCAGAATCAATAAGACACTGATCAGAAAAAAGAAGTAGAAGTTGTATTGAAGGAGAAAATAGAAGTAGAAAGTGCAAGTCCATGAGAAGAAGAACAATAAGTAGAATCAATATTGATGTTGTGCTTCTTCATCATTTCTTCTAAAGTTGCCATATTCTTGAAACATTTGGACTCATCATGACCATCTTTATCACAAAAGCTGCAATGTCTGTCAGTCTTCTTATTTTTATGTTTTGCTCATTTGTCACCATTAGGAGCTAAAGCTTTCGGAGCGGGTTTGGGACCATTATGTTGCTTGTTATTGTAGCGAGGATGTTTCTTCTTTGGATTGTTGGGTTTATCTTTCTATTGGGAAACTAAGGCTTTGTTGGAGGAACCTACAATGTTGATCACTCCAAGTTGTACAAGATTATCTTCCTCTCTAATCAAAGCAACACAAAAGGACTCAAGAGTGGGTTTTTTACAAGTTGTCCCTAGAGCCTCTCTCATGGCATAAAAGGAAAATACAAACACATAACATGCACTACCTAGCTTTGATAAAATAAGATAGATGCAACGCTCTTCCTCCATATTTATCTCACATTCTTCACATAAAATTTTGAGTGTTTTAAACTTAGATAGATAGTCTCCAATGCAATAAGAATCACTTGGATTTAAAGTGAGTACTTGATTTTCTAATTGTTGTGCTCGAATAATATTGAGTTTACCAAACATAGTTTCAATATTTTCCCAAGCTTCATCGAGGTCATCAATTTATTTAAGGTGGAACCTTAAATCAGGAGAGATGGACATTCTGATTAGTCAATGTGATTTGTCACTTCTATTAGCCCATTTGACTTTCTTATCAACATCAATGGGTTCTTTTTCCTTTCCCAAACTATCTAGTACAGTCCTTTACTTCTTAATAAATCCTCCATATGAGACTTCCATTGGAATTAGTTGGTGCTAGTAAGCAAAATATTACTAGAAGTATCCATATTACATATATAAATAATATGGATTTAAAAACTGAAACTGATGATCTGGATGGAAAAATCTCAACCAATTATGCAGTTCTAAAAACAATGGCACTAAAAACGGACTTCGGATATGAAAGTTGTGCCCTTTTTAAAAAACAGGCATAAGCGGTAACCAAAGGACCACATGGTGATGTAAGTTTCTTTATGAAGTGACCACTTTTTATAAAAATAAGTGGGGATCACTTTTACAATGAATTTACTTTACAAAATAAAATCTACATGAAAAATAAATAACTCAAAAATAAAGTATTAAAGCTACTTATAACGATTAACTTTTATACTTGAAGTGAAATACACTTTACAATGGAGCATGAACTTTTTCAAAAAAAGTAACAAAAGGAGAGACTTGAACTCAAGACCTCTTACTTAATAAGGAAACTTTTAACCAAATGGGCTACAAATACATATTGTATTGTTTAGTAAGAGGATTGGGGTTGTTGTTGTTGTTGTTGTTGAGCATGCTAAAAAAAAACTCTTTTTGCAGAAGAAAACAATTTCGCTTCTTGATGACAACAAGGGTTAGATCTCGATTAGCTTACCTAGAAGATGCACCTTTTCCTATTTGTTTCTGATTTTCTGAGATCACATAGGGTGCAGGGAAAAGATAACATGTAGATCTAAAAGAGTAGCAACCCGGAAAAAAATAATATAAAACCGAAATAAAACCAAAATAATATTGTCCAAAAATTTAAAAAATGCGTATTCAAGCTTTATACCTCTGGATTTGACTGAAATGGTTGTATATTGGGAAAAAACAAACCTTTTCAAGTGAAAAGAAAAGTATTCCTAACTGAAACAAGCTCTGCAGACACAATGGAACAGTCTTCATAGCCCAAAAATGTACATAAATGACAAAAAATGGAGATGGGGTAACTTGGCTTCACAATATCGATCTATAGTAGGAGTGGGTCTTCAAACAGGCTATGATACCATGTTTGACAACACAAGTATTCCAACAGAGGAATAACACCTTCAGTAACTTCTCAAACAAAAAGATAAAATATCAACACACCAATGTTTTGACATGGTTAAATCCCTACGGGGAAACATCCATGACCCCAACCAACGCAGCCACTTGGATAATTTTTTTAATGCAAAAGTCTAAGATTACAGAGAGATTTTACAAGAGATTTTCTTACAATCGATCATTGAAAAATGACCCTCCATTCTCTTTAAATAGATATCACAAAACAATCGAGTGTTAAGCCATGGATCATTGGTCGTTAATATCAAGGATAATATGAACCATCGGATCACTCTGTGTCGGGAACATATCGTGACCGTTAGATTTCCTAACTAAAAATGCATACTAATGCATACTAAAGAAACACACTAAGAAGCACACTTTTACTTAATGACACATTATACCAAGTAGATCTTAACTAACTCCTAAGTGTCTAAATATCATAAAAATACGTGTTGCCCACTTTAGGGGCCATGTGTTCTCTCTGTCGTACCACGTGTCATCTATGGAATTTACTTGTTCGGTCCATGTGGTGGGAAGAATATTCAAGACCCACCTGTATTGCAGTCGCATTTAGTACATCACCTCGTATGAGAGTGGATCCTTCGGGAGTCTGGGACCTTGGGATTACAGAGGTTTGGAATATAGTGTCCAGGGTGAGTCAAAAAGACCGAAGGCCTGAGCCACATGGAGATATTTATGGATCCTTCAGGAATTCGAGACTACGGAGGACATGCATGAAAAAAATAAAAGGAACATTCAATGTCAAAGCTTCGAATGTCGAATCCTCCTATAGCTTGTGTGTTAGATGAAGATTAATCCTCATCGTTGGTTTAGATGGTGGATGGACCTTCCCTATGAGGGGTAGGAACTTGGAAATGGTACGAATGTGATAGGATCCACGTGGGTGCCACGTGAACCTCAACCAACGAACATCTGAAGGACTTTGGGAAGCCATAAATTGTAAATTAGAGGTCATATTAGAACTTGATAACAGTTGTTAGAAAGCTATGTGTGAGTAGAAGACGATGAATCATCTCGGAGAGAAGATTCAAGATGATTTGAGTAAGCAAAATGTTGATGCCCCACCCCTATAAAGGGTACTTAGGGGTTGAGTGTGCTACAGATGGACTAAGGACAAACCTCATGGAAGAAGTGGAATACATATACATTACAGGCATGGGTACAATTCTTGGTGCATATAGACTTACTATAGTATTTCATTGGATGTAAAATATGGTGATGTCATAGATCATATAGTTAGTGGTGATATGATTATAGCAACATAAGTAAGATGATGATGATATTGACTGTATATTACACTATGAGGATAACATATAACGGTTAGTGAAATGTTGATCCCAAATGTGGTAAAGGAAGTGTTGGGTAACTTCTAGATGACCAATGGCTCAGGATGACATCTAGAGGTGGATGGTAGCTATATATATATATGACTTGGTATACACAAGTAGCAGTGAGAGGGAATCTATAAAAGGATTCCCTTGATAGAAAGGTTTGTTTACCAAGAATTGTTTGAGGCATGTAGAGAAGCTACATTAGTTGTCTTGTTTCCATAGGCACTGTTGAAATTGCCTAAATTATATCTCTGGGTTGTGGAATGTTTTTATAGAAATTGAGGAGAGAGTGTTTCCTTGCTCGTTGTTGTCATATATAAAGGGAAACATAATAATGGATATGTCTGCGAGACCTACCATGTGAATGACTATAATATCTCAACAAAGATCGCAACATATTGTCAAGTATCCCCATGATAATTGTGATAAGGATGGATGTAGGATCTCTGGGAGGAAGGATATGAAATTTTAAATGTCCACATGTATGAATGGCATGGAAAAAAGTACAAGTAGTGATGTTTCATGTTGAATATCTATCTATGTTTGTATACGCTTGAGTTCATGTATTGAACGCTTTATAAGGTTGCTTGATACAAATACTCATATTAATACCAAATAGATATGAATGAATGATAATAATAAAAATTGTGCAAGTGATGCACATGTATGATGTATGAATATAAGTATACTAAAGGAATGATGAGAATGCCTAAATAAGTGAATTGTAAGGAAATAATTTCTTTTTCTAGGATAGAACAAATACCATGGATGCGTGACTAACTCTATTTTAAAGACTTGTGACTATTTTGATATGAATAGTATAAATGTGTTGAACCTACACAGAATAGATCTAGACAACAAATGGAATACACAGTTTAGAGAGAAAATATGAGAAAAGAGAAGCATGAGAGAATGAATGGAAGAATTCTCATTAACCAAATGAATGAATGATAATTTACACATGATATACTATGTATAACTCAAATAATGTGAACTAGAGGAGAATAAATGTGCCATAGTGGTGGTATAGAGTGATCTGGACACACACTAGCAGTTACAGGAGTAAACTTCCACCTAGTCTAGTCTCTCAACGAGTTACATGAGTGAACTGCCACCTAGTCTGAGTTAACTAGTCTCTCAATATTCAATTAATTGACTGAAACAAAGTGAAGTGAGGAGGAGATCATGGAATCATGAGTAATGCACTAGTGTATGATAATCCCAAGGAAAATGTGCATTAGTTGGTGATGATCGCAATGTTGCATGGTGATGATCCTAATGTGGCATCTAGACTCCACTCAACTGATCAAACTGAAGTGTGAACTAAAGAGAATATTCTCCTAGATGAATATTCTCCCTAAACTATAGGATACTGAATAATGAATAATAAACATAGGGAAAAAAATTAGGAAAAATAAATCCTAGGTGTGTGTGAAGTATCTTGAACACCCCCCCTGAACATCACTATGGTGAAAATAAAGAATGGATCTCACCAACAAGGTCATGTTAGGTACCCAAATACAAAATATAAACTGAAATAAATAAATAAAGAGGGAAAAACTCATGGGAACCCCCCCCCCCTCAAAGTAAAATGTATGTAAAAATAAGAACTGATAGTTTCTAGGAAACTATGTCCTTCACTCCAAGATGACTACATAGATAATGGAGCTTCTTCTCAGTGAAGGTCTTGGTGAATATTTCTTCAGTCTATTTTGTTGAAGGACAAAGCTGCAAGTCGATGATCCCCTCGTGTACTTAGTCCTGGATGTAGTGCATGTGGATCTTGATGTGCTTCATCCACTTCCCATGAACTATATCTCTGTAGAACTTCATAGTGCTCTAGTTGTCACACTAGATGACGATCGACTAATGAAAATGAATGCCCAAATTAGTGAGAAACTTTTGTAGCCACATGGCCCGAATGGTTATGTTAAATACCCCTTTGTACTCTACCTTGATTGAAGATAGAGAAATAACAGTCTGCTTCTTGATCAACCAACACATAGTCCTGGAACCAAGACTGAGTGAGTAACTAGATGTGGACTTGTAATCAATGTTATCACTAGCCTAGTCGAATCAGTGAACCCGATGAGGTCCAATGTATATTTTTATTCATAGTGAATCCCAAAGGTGATGGTGTCTTTTACGTATCGAAGGATATGCTTTGAAACCTTCCAATGTAGCTCATGCAACTCGTGCGTGAACTTGGAGACTACTCGAACTACATAAGAGATTTTTGTTCTGGAGTGTGTCAGATACAACAAGATCCCCAATAGATTTTTGTACAATGTGTTTTCAATTAATGGAGTGTCCCCGCCATCCTCAAGTCTAACTCCTAATAGGAAAGGAGTCGGGGCAGACTTGTAGTCTGTCATGTGAAATCTCTCAAGGATATCTTGGGCATACTTTTCCTGAGACAATTTGATTCGTGATGCATCCTAAATGATCTCGAGTTCAAGGAAGAAATGTAGTAGACCCATCTTCGTCATCAAGAATTTTTCATGTAGAATCCTCTTGTCTGCAACAATCATTGTAGTCGAGAAATCAATAATCAACAAGTCATCAACATACAGAACGAGGAGTAGAAGTGAATTTTCCATCCTGAGCATGTAAAAATTCGGGTCTGAATTACAATGTACAAAGTTCTGTGACAATAGGTAGGAGTCCATCTTTGCATACCATGCCCTCAGAGCCTACTTGAGTCCATAAAGAGACTTCTTCAATAGAAAAACCAAACATGAACCTACATTAATCCTTGGGGATGCTCCATATATATTTCCTCAGAGAGATCTTTGTGAATAAATGCATTATTCACGTCCATCTGATAGAATTCCCATCCTTTGGTTGCCACAATGGCAAGTTACAAATGTATGGAATCCATATTTGCTACTACAAATAAGGTCTCATCATAGTCAATACCGTGCACCGACTGAAAACCTTTGGCAACTAGCTTGGATTTGTATTTGATAAAATGTCCATCCACTGCACTATTGGTCCTGCAGACCCATCTTCACATGAAAAGTTTTCTTCCTACAGGAAGGGGAACCAGATCCCAAGTCTGGTTCTCGAGAAGGGAGTTGTACTCCTGCTACATGGCGAATTCCCAAAAGGGATTCCAACAACCTTTCCATAGGACTGTGGATTTGAATACTGAACCAAGAAAATATGCCTAGGTGGCATCAGTTCAGTGGGAGTGAGTGCAAGAGAAGGCTCCTTGAAATCAGATTGATTCCTTGTTACAACAAAATTTTCCCCACCCCATGCAACTTGCTTGGATGGCCTTTCCATTTCCCTATGTAGACTTGAAGTCACCTTTTGTACCTTCCAAATAAAAATAAATAAATTTTCCACATATACCTGCCCTATCAGTTAGAAAACAAGCGTATACACAGGTTGCTCCACTTCAACCCACATACATCGCATTTGGTGATCAAAATAAAAAATTATGCCAGGTTTCCATGCCATGTCACGAGATTCATGATCCTTGACCTTCCATATACTGGAAACACTTTGAATCGGCCCTTCAGTTCCATTTGAAGGATATAAATTGAGCCATATCCAAGCCTTGAAAGAGATTCAACAATTCAACTTTGAGAGAAAAGACACTCTAGAGAAATTTCACTTTATATTGAGTCTGCATCCCTTTATATCCTTGAAAGTATGAACTACTTGTTCATCCCATAAGATCTTCCTTATTTGCGATGGAGAACCTCATTGACTCCTTTATATGAGATTTCCTTTGGTGGAGGATAGAAGTGATGGAGGTCCAACTGGAGGAACTTATTTTCTTGGTTCCGATATGTGATGTTATAGAAGTTTGTCACATGTATGCTTCTGTTGATTATTTTAATAGAAATACTATTTTCTCGTCCAATTGATATCTTGCAAATATTTGAATTATTATTCGATGGGTGTATTTTTCATGTATATTATGGATTATTCTAATATATATGCTAACATTATATATTATCACTATTGTTGGGTCGCCAAAGTACCATCTTTTTACCAACCGTTCACTTCACTTTCAATTCACTTTCACTTCACTTTTAACCATATTTCGCTTTCTCATACCCTTACATTAAACCATTTTCATGATTACATGGGTTTTTACATATTGTTTTCCAATGCATCTATTTTAGAGTTTTTGAGTGAATTTATGATTAAATATTGGAAAAATGACATGTTTACACTTATATATGAAAGTGGGATGAGTTTCATGATGTTTACAGGTGTATTTGAAGACTCCAACCAAGTCAAATT
>ML790588.1:298771-346913 GCA_009831015.1 Picea engelmannii | reverse complement strand
TCTAGATGCTTCTTTTTAGTATAAATAGGAGTCGAGGGTATGAGAACCCTAGCTTGGATATTATTGTAACAGAGCTCTGCTCGATTGGAGGTTTCCCCCTCGAAGAGGCCTGTGAACATTGCTATCTGAATCAAGTGCTATTTATGTTCAAGTGCTATTTCTGTTGCCATTTCGTATATCATTTCTGTGTATTGTGAAGATTATGCTGGATATTTTACTATTATTCTGTTATTTCTAGCATTTTGTTTCTGTTCTGCATATTTTATATATCTGGTATCTTGCAAGGTCACTATGGATCAGATCTAAAGGAGAGGAAGCCTTCTAAGTCTTTCCTTTGCTGAATTTCTCTTAAGGGTGTTTTCCAAGAACACATCCCTCACAAATTCCTTTGGAGAAGTGGATGTCAGGTAGACCATCAACTGTTCCCTACTTTCTAAGTTGTTGAATATATCTAAAATTTAAATTCCCAAACCTTTCGTTCCATATCCTACTGATTTCATCAGCATGGGTAAGCAGTAATAAAGTTTCCAGTTCAATAAATTTAGAAAATGTGTAGAGTCTGGATTGATTATTTACCTCACTGGTATAAACCCTAGAATTGGTTTGCATGTCATAGATATTCACTACAGTAGGTGTGAATATGAATCTCTTTCCACTACCATAGTTTTTCATATAATACACAGAGAGAATATTGACGAAAAGTTTGAGAATGTGTAGCACATTATCAAAGCTTTCATTTGTGAGTTCAATTCTTCCTTTTCCAGTGACCTCGACTAGAGAGTTGTCTCTCATTAGAATAGGAGGACCTTTGCATGCATCCTATGAAGAAAAGACTTATTTTTTGGCTTCCATATGGTGTGATTCACCTAAATCTATGATCCAAGCATCGAGAGAGGAGTTGATGGCAATCAAAGCATGGCTAGAATTTCCTTTCTTGAGATTTTGATCTAATGGATTCTCCTTCTTGGAACCCTCGGGGATACGATCTCCAAGGTTTTTTTGTTGAAGTCTTTGGGCCATTTGATCTATTTGATTCTACATACACGTGGATTTTGGATGGAATCCTTTATGGAAGCAAGTGCATTTTTCCCCTTTACTTTGCTTTCCACCTTTGGATCCAGAGGCATCGTTGAAGGGTTTTTAGTACCATTCCTTCTTTGGATTTGCATGTGATTTCCTTTTGTATTTGTATTTAGATTTATGATTTTGATGACCGATACCATCATTCATAGTAAGTGCATGCACCTTTGGGACTTTGAATTTTCCCATGTTGACGAGCTTGTTCTTCTCTTGTGTCAGGGACTCAATAAACACCTCAAGAGAAGGCATTTTCCAGGTAGCTCCAGAGGTGAGCCTAACTGAATGAAATGTGGATACTTTTTTTTATTATTCCAGACCAATTTTGGAGAGAATGGTAAGAACCATTTGTTTCTCCTGAGATTTATCAACCTCACAAGCCTTGAGTTGCAACAACAAATCCTTATATTTGGTAAATAAATATTGGAGATTGATGAAGGTTTTTGGATCCAAACTGAGCAATTTTGCATCGAGCATGTGTCCCCTCATCTCATCCTATTTTCCAAAAATCCCTTCCATGGTGGTCAAGGATTCATTAGGGGTTTTACAAGAGGATATGTGAAAGAGGATTTCAGGAGAAATGAGACTGCAAATAGTTCCAAATTCTTCATCCATTTGATTCAGATACTTGGATTTTTCTATGGATGATGTGGGTTTGGTCTCTGTGTCCATGGTTTGGTCTCTTAATCTTCAGTTAACTGAATAAAATAGAGTGAAGTGAGGAGGAGATCATGGAATCATGAATAATGCACTATTCTAGTGATAATCCCAAGGACAATGCACATTATATGGTGATGATCCCAATGTGGCATTTAGACTCCACTCCAATGATCAAATTGAAGTGTGAATTGAAGAGAATATTCTCCTAGAGGAATATTCTCCCTAAACTATATGAGACTGAATAATGAATAATAAACATAGGGATAACTTTAGGAAAAATAAATACTAGGTTTGTGTGAAGTATATCCAACAAATACTAGCTTGAGGGGGATGTGTGCCATCTCCTCAAGAAAGCATAGTATAAGTGGATGAAAGAGTAAATGAGAAGCGATGCTTTGTGATCATGATAAAAGGAAACTGTGGAGGAAAATATATGAATTGATCGAAATGGGGCAGAAGCCTTCTTCATTAATAATACTGAGTTATTTGACATGAGAAGGGTGAATGTGAACTTTAGAAGTGTAATTGGCAATTTAAGGTTTATCGCTATCATCACAGAAGAAGTGACTTCCATACGACCAATGGTGATTCTGCATTCAAAGTAATTAACCACAATAATTCATAGCAACTTGACAGGCCCGAGAGTATTCCTACGAAACTCCAGACCAAAGGTTAAGGGTTTTTCTCAGTATCCATCATAGGAGGAATAGATCCAACTTCTCGCAACAGTGAAACTTCAAAGCCAAAGGCATACATACAGAGAGAGATATGAGTCATTTGTGGATAGGTGACAATCCATGGCAGGGGGGAAAAAGAAGGGCGAGGCTCTTATTTGGCCGGTTAGTTTAATCAATGCACACAGGGTATAAACCTTGTGATCTTCATCCAATTACCATAGTACTGAGGAGGAGTCAGGGCTGAGTCAAGAACATAACACTCAATTCGTGACCCTTAGCAGTGGAAATCAAATGCCGAGTTGAAACACAACATCGTGACGTAGAAATACCTTCAACCATTAAAAACCCAAGAAGGCAAAAGGATGGATATAGTGACAGTGCATGAAGAAATTTCCACCCAAGACTTAAACAGAAACCCTCGAATGAACTAGTAGTAGCATTAGGGAGTTATCACCAGTAAGACTGATAACTTCTACAAACTCAAAAATATTACAGGAAGACCATCCATTTTTCATTCAAGAACCAAAATTTCACACAGTTGCAACACTTAGGAAAAGACACAAATCCATACACTTGAGACAGTAATCATTTCATAACCAAAGTGAAGTCAAGAATGGCCAAAAAAAGGACATACCCGTTAAACTAAAACCTTAAGACGAGAGGTGCTCGAGCGGTTTCACCCTGTTAAAATTCCAGAGCATAACATGGGAAGGGTAAAGGTGATGTGAAGTAAATGCATGTCACCTCCACCCACATTACATTAAATCATTAGTACATGCCAACAAGCCCTTCATTAAAATCATTAATTTAAAATCTGCGTTGGAATCCACATCAATTTCTTGCTAATTGCGCCATCCACATCATATGTCTCATTTATAACTTAACCATATTTCATGTCAAATATACAATCTAAGAGATCATGTATAGAATCATCACCAATAGCATGATAACATCAACCTATACCATAGCGTAATCACCATTCATATAGACTATATAACTCAAATAAAATTGCAAGCCATTAATTTCTATGAGCCATTGACGCTCACACCATATGTATATCGGCTACCAATTCCATTAACCAATGCATAACCATTGCATTATCACATTTCCAAATGTACCACCAACATTTCAACCATACGCATATAAAAAAAATGTAATTCAACACAATTTCATAGCCATTTTCTTGTTAGCTAGGGTTCAACAACAATCAACAAGTATTTTCATGCATGTAGTATTGCAGAACTAGGTCCCTTTTCTTGCATGTGTTATAGTATTTTTCCTTCCTCTAATTTCCTTTCATATAATTTCAATAACATGTTTGTTTTGTAGGTGTGATAAGAACATATAGCAATGACATTAATGAATAGCATAGGCTGTAATCACTGAAAGAAGCAACCCTTCATAAGCTCATATTATAACCAATAACCACACAATTTTCATCGGCCATGTGTCGTACATCATCTCAACATAAAAAAATGAATAGAACGGCTCTTCAATAGTACAAGGGGTTCCCACCTACTAGAATTATTTAGTTTTTATAATAACAAGATTTAGAAATACTTTGCGGGCGAACTTCGTTGACATTTTTCAATCATCAACAGAAACCTGATCAATATTTTAAAGGTTAGATGTAAATGGTCATGAATAATCATGAACTAACTAATTTTTAGTAGATACAAAAAATAAACTAGAAGTGTGCCTATAGTAGATACACAATATATTGAATATAACAAGATCACAGTACATGAAAGCATAATGGGATAATGTGCATATGTAATTCAGAATGCATCATAAGAATGCAATTTTATATTCCTTAGGGAATATTTGGTAAACAACTGAAATGGTGAAGCTGAAGTTGACTCAAGGTTGAGGCCATCAAAGATAGTGATAAATATGCAATAAGGAATTTGCATGTTGAAGGAGTTCCCTATGGAGGAACTGTGTAAAGACTTTGTCAAGAGAATAGACTCACAACCTTAATGACTGCTGAGAATTGAGCAGTGGGTTGCAAGACTATATATATAAGAATCCTATATTACATTCTAAAACATAATGCATGAATGAAAGACTAACAAATGAATATTGAACATTTTGATAACCAAATGGTAATGTGCAGAGTGGACAGGTTCATAATTCATTGTGAACAAAAATCTTGTTGTTGTAGTATGTTGATTATCCAAGAAGGTTAAGGTGAAACTAAACATGACTTCTCAAGAAAAAGAACATGGAGATCCCAATAGGGAGTAAATTCTAGAAGTAAAGAAGGACAAAAGGAGGAATAATGTTCTCACCTTAAAAATCTAAATTTCTTAACAGAGTTGTAAGCCTTAAAAGACAAGTTGTGGAAACAAGTACAACTAGTGAAAGGAAAATGAACAAACATGTATAAACTTGGTTAAAGACATGGATGGGTAAAGGCAGTGAGGCCTTAGGATAGTTCAGTTAAGATGAAAAGTTTAGACCCTGTAGAAGGAGTTGAAAAGAGGGAAGAGTCCCTTAACTCCTTTTATTGTTGTTTATTACGTTTCTCTGGGATGAAAAGATAATATGTTGTTGTGTGTAAGTGTTTTATCATGACAATGCTAATAACCATGTGACTATAGAGACAACCAAAAATTTGATTTTGTTTACACTCATGAAAACATTAAGGGTAATGTGGTAGAGTGCGTAGATATATGTTGGGGAATATATGAAATTTTTTTATTGATTTAAATTCTATGATACATGCATTTTTATTTTACATTATGACTAATATATTTGTGATGTATGGCATGTGTATAAATAAATTGAAACTGTTGGGAAAGATAGTTACCAATGATGGAAAATCAAGCAGAGGATGATTTTGAGAAGGTTGTTGTTGAAATTTTTTGAAGGGACTTTAAAAGTACCCATAAAGCACCACTGATAAGGTAATATCACAGAGGGTGTTGGAAGCCAGAGCATGTATAAAAGTGTGCATGCCTATGAGGCATAAGGTATGAAGGGACTGGGTAAGAATCCCTTCTGAAATATTTTATTAGTTTAATGATATGTAATCGAATTTGAGTGGTGTTTTCATGCCATTGATACCCAGGTAGGGTATGATTTAGGAAAAGAGCCCTAAGAATAGAGAAATGGATCTCTAGTACTCAAGGATGATTGGAATACTTGTAAGAAAATTCATGAATCAATAGTGTCATGGGTACATTGACCAATCAAGAGTGATGTGGAACAAAATTTCTCATAGGAAACACATTGAATTGAATGCATTGAGGAAATTCATTCTTGCATAAGAGGGTAGACAATAGACTTCCCATTAACGAAGGAGGGACATCCAATACTCTACTCAAATTGTAAAGGTGTTAAAGGAAGGAAGTGGGTGGCCATGAGTATTGGCACCACTAGTTACCATTAAGGAAGGAAGTTCTTAGATGAAACCATATGAAACTTTCGTTTCATATTATAATATTCTAAATTGAGGACATGATCAACTTGTAGCAGGAAGCACAGTCTCGTTGTAAAAATGAATGAGAATTAATGAGCTATATGGTGAGGAGGTTGGTTGAGCTCCAACACACCATGGAAAAGTGCTTTTCATAAAGTGTGGAAAACTTGAAATCAATGCAAGGGTGCATTGGGTATGAGTGTGGCCATGAACATTGGAACATTGATTAAATTCATTTAATATTTGAATTGCAATTGGAAAATTTGGTATGATGAAACGATGCATGCATAAAGAATGATATATCCTTTTTATTTGTACCATTTAATAGATGAAAATGATTCGACTATTAGTATGCATAGTTTTGAAGATATCGTGTGCATGAGAACTAACAACTTGTTTGTCTATGTGAAGATGGAGTTGTAGGAAGAAGGGTCTTGGATATGGAATTGGAAGTAAGCCCATTAGAAATACCAATTTTTTTTTAACTAAACTACTATGGAAAGGAAAATTTCATACTTGTGAATCTGGTTCCTATGTCTTATGGTTATTGTATGCATGTGATATAGGAGAGATGAAAGATTTTTCCTAGAGGGACAAATGACAGATGTCATGTTGGAAAATTATGAAAACATGCTATTGTTATGACATGAGAACCTTGCGACAAGCCATGATCACCATAGAAGATGTTGTGTTGTGGTAACACATGCTAGAGTGATGCCTCGGTAGAGAAAGTCATAGGGACACCTCGAATGTAAGACTCATTAAAGTCCCAAAATATATTCTTATGCGAGAAAGCCTTGGCAAGGTAAGATGGATAACCTGAGGGGTTGTATAGTAGAGAAGGGGATACCTGATCCTGGGCCTGGAGGGTGAGTAACCACAAGGAAGGGGAGACTTCAATAATTCTTGTAAATTATTAGTTGGGATCATGCACACAATGGGTATATCAAGGAAAATAATGGGCCAAGTTAGTAAGATAGCCAAATGGATGCAGATCCATGAAATTGCATAGATAAGTATTGTGTTGATATAAATATTCCCTCTTGAGTTTTGAACAACAGTAAAAATATTTTTGCATGAAATTGTGATTTATATGCTTGCTTTTTGAAATCATTGTAGGCATATGACAAAGGAAAAGAGTCTGGGAAAGGACCAGGTGTATAAAAGGGAAATGCCACTAAAGCAGCTGAGGCATGAGGCATGATTGGTGTTTCTGAGATGCAAAGAACATTGAGGACAATGTTCCTTTAAGGGGGAGGGGATTGTAATACCCCTGTCTCCCCCATCTTGTAAATATAACTGTATTCCTATAAAATAGTAGTGTAAATATTTATGCTACTAATGTAAAAAGGAAAATGTTGGACAACTATTGAGGGAGATTCCTATACAGGTCATGATGCCATGAGAGGGAAACAATGAGGAAATTTCCCTTACCATATATAATTTTAGGGGATAAATTTCGCAAATGGGATAATTTTCCATGGTTTTTCCCAAAAAACGATTCACCAATTTCATTTTTTTTCTAAAAATGATTTCCCCAAATTCCATAGAATAAACTTATTTTACCTTAAAAATCGCTAAAATTTTATAGAAACTATATAAAATCCTTAGAAATTTGAATATTTTTACAAAAATATCGCCAAACATTTTACATTTTTCATATTAAGGACTAGTAAGATTATCCCATGTTTTCTACATTTTAATATAAATTTCCATCCTTAAAATTATCCTAGTCCCTTGTCAATTTAAAATTCAATAAAAATCCAAATTTCCCATTTCTAGAATTGTGGTTAATGGAGGAAGTTGGTAGTTGAACTATCATCTTCCCATATTTATGAAAAAGAATGAGTGTTGTACCAGAACTTCCTTACCTCAAAATCATGGGTAGAAAAGTACCCATCTAGAGGATTCTAGGTTGACCCACGAATTGGGGGATTTGACTCACAAAATCCTGTTGAAAAAGGCATGAAATGAAGGGGAAAATGCAAGTAGAGAAGAGGGGATATAGTTAGCTGAGTCTGGGAGACATTTTATGAGTAGAAATTATGTAGAGGAATGGGTATGGTGACCATTTATGAAGAGGGATACCATGTGAAACTCTTTGGTTCCGAAGAGAACTGAGAAATGAATATTTTGTTGGGTACAAGAATTGTTGGAAAGCATTTTCTAACCAAAATGATAAACGAGGTTGTAGAAAAGATGAGTGACTAAGGAAGCACTCATTGCAGACCATGTTTCTTTATGGAGAGAAAGCGAATCTTCTATGTTCATGTGGGAAGAGGAGAGTGATTTGTGTCCCTGGTTGTTTCTTAATAGAAGGAACTCTTAGGACATCATGATCTAGCTAATGGGTGGCCAGTGATAAGTATATTTTGTTAAAACTTTGTAGTGTTAAGATCAGAGAAAATTATATACTATGTTTTAAGAGTTGTGTAAGTTTAATTTATGACAAAAGTGGCTTGAGAAATTTAAGTAAAAGAAATAAAATGTTTTAGTTGAAGCTCATTTGATTTACTTCCTTATTTATTGACTATTTGTGTGTTAAAATAAGATTTATGGGAGTGAATTTTGTGGTTGACTGCATTGCACAGTTTAATGCATGTTTTGGCAATGATAATTGAACAGTAAATTATATCTATAAATCATCTGAAAAAAGATAGAGTGATTTTCTGCATAATAGTGTTCTATTTTATCTTATCCTTAAGGCTTATTACAAAAAACTTAGAGTATATCATATTTGGGTTTGGACTATAGGGAAACAACCCAAACATTTAAAAATGAAAAAATCATTCTAAATAGGTAGTAAGGAAAATAATTTTGGAATTATACATGACACTTCTTACTTCAATTCAAAGTATAATGTCCCTTTAGATTTCATTTGGGAATTAATAGCAATTATGCTAAACTTGTGTTAAATCTCCTATAAATTTGGGAAGAATCTCCTTAATTTTTGGTGGGAAGTAAATCCTAGTAGAAATACCGGATTTTACTGTGAAGGAAATTCTTGCCTTAGGAACAATTTCCTTAAATCTTGGTAAGAAGGAGAAATTTTAATCCTTTACCTGTGAGGAAGGGAAATTATAAACCATATATTAAATGGAGAAAAATTCCCTCTTGAATATGCTTATATTTTACTATTCTAAAAGTCCGGAAAATAGGAAACAATTTTCATTTCCTTTTAATTACATGTTTAATTAAATAAAATTTCAAATTAAACCTAACCAAACTTTGAATATGTGCACGAAATTGGTAATATATATATATATATATATATATATATATATATATATATATATATATATATATATATATATATTAACGTGTTAATAAACCCATGATTATTCACCTTGATCATTTCTTAGCACACTTCGGAGCTTCTAGACTCCGAGACTCCAGAGGTTTGAAGTGGAGAGTGAACTGGAGAATGACCCTAAGTATGGAGGAACTACATGTTAAACACAATTAATCTTCCCATGGCCAACCTTTTAATAATTTCGAATTTATTCGGGACTCTAGGCATTGGGAGTGACAAACATGTGAAATTGTTATATATATATATATTGGAAATTTATGAAAACCTGGGAACATATTTTTATGGGGTTTATTATAAAATTAATATATTAAAATAAACACATGGAAGAGACCAAATCTTTTTTCCATTTTAAATTATTATTTAATGTGTAATGTATGCATGTGGGAATCCGGGTGTTCGAGACTTTGGAGCTTTGAGATGTTGAAGTGATGGAATTGTGATAACTCTCGAAGTATTTTGTTCCAGAGTCTCCTTAGGAAAATATTTAATGAAAATTCATAATTATTAAGTACAAACTTTAATGATCTTTTGGTATTATAATATTATAAAACCCTCACGTGGACGAGGTCAACCTTTTTCCAAATAATTATATTATATACAATTTATAACCCATGTGTGTGGGACCACTTCAGGGCTTTAGGAATCCTAAACTATGGGATGTTTTAGGAATGGAGAGTGTGTTGAAGAGTTGGAGTAGTTGATTCGGAGATCCTCCCTCATTCTAATGTTAAATACAATATTGGACATTTATTAAGTCTGGGTGCAATTCTCAAGGAAATGTATTATTATAATATATTATAACAAAGTTCATTATAATATTTGGACATGGATAAAGCCAACCTTTTTTCCCTTTAAAATATTAGATAATGTGTAATTCTTATAAGTGGGACCCCTTCAGAACTTTAGGGGTTTTGGGGTTGTATGAAAATGATAGAGGGCCGAAATCCCGAAGCCGCGAAAGCTCGATAAGAACTTTCCTTGTGGCCTCTTCCTCTGGTGGCCACATCACCGATAGAAGATGACAACTTCAGTCGTGTTAGTGATACATCGATTGGTATGAATGAAGTAGAGCTGCATGGGTGCCACATAGTGAGGGGGTGACCTTTGGCCAATGAGGCCCAAAAAATTTCATAAATCCATAACTATCAATCCAAAACTTGTTTTTGGACAAACTTATAGTCATTGGAAGACTCTCAACGAGCATAAGGCGATGGTGTACTTTTAGAGTAATATATGAAAGTTGAAGGAAAATGAAAAAAATTATGCCCCATCCCTTAAAAGGATACTTAAGGGGTTGGGTGTGTGACAAGCCAATACAAGGAAGGAAACAGAGCATGCAAAGAAAATAAGGGCTAGTACAACCACTAGAAAGACAAGATAGAAGAATACTATCCAAAAGGCTCCAGCTAAGGAGAAGGAATGTGCAGTAGAACCAAATGGAGGAGAAGATAAAGATAAAAATGTTCCTATTCCAAAGGAAACAAGAGGTGGAGATCTCCCAGACATGGATATACCAATTACAACCAAGAAGACAAAGAATCTGCCAAAGAAAAGGATGGTCTTGCATATAGGAGGATAGCACAAGAAAATGAAGGCACACAAGAGCATTCCTAAACTTACACTGACATAATATAATGTGGAGTTAGTCGTTGAGAAAGTGCATGACTGCACAACAAAGGCATGGTATGATTCTGAAAAGAAAAGGGAGGAGACAGTCAAGAAATTGACAGAAGATAAGGATGAACTAGATCAATTACAACTTACTACAGTGCAATAGAAAGAACAAGCACAACAACAACAAACTTCTCAGGAAAGAGCAGTGCCAGACTAGGAGATAGTACAAATTATAGCCATGGGGAGTGAACATTTTCATATTACAAAGAGAATGTTGGAGGTTGATGAGGAGACAATGCAAAATCCATTGAAAGACATAGATCATTTGGACTTGACACTGCCCAAGGTTCCAACAAAGGCACAATACAAACTTCAAATCAATGTCGTGAAGGAAATTTGGTCGAGGGCCCACATAGATGCGAAAAGTTTACAACTAGCCAACGAAGTAAAGAAGACACTCGATATGACACTTAAACAGGTGCATTTCGAGAGGGAATAAGCAAAGAAGCACATTCACAAAGTTGAGTCGCAGGTGCAAGAGGTGTTTAAAACTATTCCTGATAGTGCGCATGAAGGGAATATACCAACAGAGGAGAAGATTAAGAAGATAGAGTGGGATATGGAGGCATATCGGAGCCACATTACAAATTTTTCAGAACTCCTAGCACCAAGCACTCCACCAGAAGTAAAAACACAAAGGGAACAGGAGGTTACAGGTCATACGAAGAGAATTGCATATATAATCCATGAAATCACAGAGTTGTATAATAAGAGTGTGTAGTTGTGGATAAATATTCAATAGGATGAAAAACTGTAGGAGTTAGAATAGAAGTAAGTATGTATGAATATTTCACTGCAAGACTTAAAACAAAAGAACAAAATGATGGAAATCACAGATGGACTGAAGACTGCATAGGAAATGAATAACTTGCAGGAAGAAATGAAGAGTATACAAGAAAAAAAATTTCAAGGAAGGTGTAGTTGGAACCACTGCATGAAGGAACATAAAAAATGCTTACATATATTGATGCAGTAGGGTCAGATTGAAAAGGTTCGATTGGAGAGTGAATAATTGTTGAAGGAGCATATTAAAGTGCAAAAAATGGAGACGGTAGAATATAAGAGAGCACAAGTAAAAGCTAGAGTTGAAGAAATGTCAAGCATGTTTCAAGTGCTGGAGAAGTCAATTCAGGATGAAAAAGCTACCTGAGTGGCTCGGGATGCACTACAGGTGAGTGTTGGGGGCCTGTTGGTGTAGGCCATTTTTTGGAAAAGCATAGTAATTAATGAAGGAAGTTAGAAAATGGACCAAAAAAGGAGCGTGGACTAGAAAAAAGGGAAAAACATTGTCGAAGAAGTACGAAAGTCAAAGGAACGAAGAAGTACATGAATCAAAGAAGAAAACAATTGGATTGTGGACCAACCACATGCAGGGAATTAGAAAGTGGACAAACATAATACACCTAGGGTTAGTGGGTTAGGTTTTTGGTCATTATTGTAACAGATTCTAACCCATTTATGTAATATAAATCTGTAGTGTGAGATTTGAGGATATCTAGTTACTATTACAGAGACATGCGCTATTTAGTGAGTTGTTATGTTGCATTATGTGAGATCTAGTATCAGTACTAAGATAGAAATATGATCAGAGAGATTTTTTTCAAAGAGATGAATTATAATCGAGGGTAAGATTTCTAGTTATGGAGCTTGGTGCTACCTTGTCAGCCTCATGTGCACCTCATATGCACTTCTAATGTAATGCGCACAACACTATAAAATTGATGAAGAATAATAAAAGAGTGAAGAATTCCAGATCTTTGTGGACATAGCCTAGGAGGGGTGAACCAAGGTAAAACTTGTGTCTTTGTGTGGAATGGTTTCTTTATTTCTTGCAGTTTCTTAGTTATGATGAATGAATGAGTATGGTAGAAGTTAATTTCAATGTGCACTAGAATAGCTATGATATTTATTTCATAGTGAACTTTAATAAATGAAAATGATTACAAAATGGTAGATCTGGTTATAATGTTATGTTAGAATGATAGATATAGTATATTTGAGGTAGAAATAATTTCTGACATTCCCTCAATAGCCTCCCTTCCACGATTGCATACATATAGGTCTTGCAGTCACCCATAAATCCATGTCGGGTGAGACTTCATTGTGCACTCTGAGCGTAGTGTTTCCTTTTGGTATCTAGAAGGGTTGATGGTTTGTAGGGTTTTGTTGGAAACCTAAAGTAGAACCTAGGTCATCCCAAACAATCCAACAATCACCCATATGCAATATATTCCCTAGTATCTTTGTTTGTTTTTGCCCCATTTTCCCCATGGTTTTGGCTCATGTGAGAGGATACCTGTGCCGGCGACAGAAGAATGGTCCAATTTTCCACATTTATCAAAGACAAGTTAATATTCCATACACGTAAAGTGACATGAAAACCATAGGTTTAATAATGAAATATGACTATAATAGGCATGAACATCGACTCAATCCAATCCATGACATGATTTGGGTAACTAAATGCAAAAACGAAAAGTTGGTTATGGGGAATTGGAGTAACCTGGAAAAGTACCAAACAGGCAAGAAGTTAACTAGAAAAAGGTGGACAATTGTTAAAATTTAAGTGATGAGGACAACAAAGATGTAGTGACAAGTAAGAAGGTACTAATGACTTTGGACGACCCACATGATGAGACAAGGGAACAAAATTTGAATTTTCACAACAATAAGTATGAGAGGATATGATTGCAACCTCCCTGACCAAAAAGTGAATATCCGGGTTGGATGAATTGGATAGAACACCAAAGGACTAATACATGTAGACATAGAACACATCACCATGTATTGATAGAAAGTAAAATAGATACATAAATGGAAATCCTACTTACTAACACACTCCTAAAACCATGAGTGTATTGAAACTATAATTAAACAATAGACATGTAGGGCTTCAGGTCTGTGCCATTCACCCAGCCGAGTCCACCAATTTCATCAATTTGCACTAATTTTATAGCTCCAAATTTACATATTTCCACAACTATAAAAGGACCAAGCCAATGCATTTGGAGTTTGCTTGGATGTTTCTAATACTTGTTGTCATATAGGAGAAAGAAATCACCCTACATAAACAATTTATGCTTTATATGTCAATCATTCCAATCCTTATGTTGGGATTTCTTCAAATTCTAATGAAAATATACGAAAAACATAGCTTCCTCAAGTTCCAGCAGTTCCTCCACCTAGGCAACAATGGATTCATCCTCAGTCATATTGGTAGCTTGTGCAATGAATATACTTGGTGTGAGGAACTTAGATGGAATAATTGTTTCTCGATCATATACCAATTGAAATGGGGTATACCTATTTAATGGCTTTCTGGTAGTTTGATATGTCCATAACACAGCTGGAACTCACTCATCCCAATCATCCCGATTTGTGCAACAAAATTTAGTCGTCCCACTCTCTAAAATTTAATTAAATGCTTCCATTATTCTATTATCCTGCAAATGATAAGGACTTCTCTTATGATGTTGAATCGATAATTCTATGGTAAGGGTCTCTACGTTTTCACTCAAAAAGTGGGATCCTTAGTCACTTGTCAAGATGTGACAAGTGTGTTCCTTACCCAAAAATGGTAATAATATTCTCAAAAATAAAGTGTGTTATGGTGGTTGTAGAACAATCCCAAACAACCTCTACTTCCACCCAACGAGTCAGGTAATGAGTTGCGGTAATTATGTATCTAGATTTGGAATGCTCAGCTAGAGGATTTATTGGACCGATGAAATAAACAACCCATTTTTTAAAATCTTGTGGTGCGTGAACAGGTTGTAGAGGCAACTCATCACAGCGTGATGGTTTTCCCACTCTCTGACATACGTCGCAGGCCCGAGCATATTCCTTAGCATCTTTAAACATTGTCACCCAACATAGTCCTTCCTGTAGGATCTTCCAAGAAGTTTCATTTATGTCAATGTGTCCTCCCACAGAATGCCGCAAGATGTTATCCAATCCCAATTTCTATAGTTGACCCGCAATCAGTTGATAATCAATTGCACGAACCACTAGGTGCCTATCTTGTGTTGTGGAATAATCTTTTGACATAGTACTTGTACTCAGTAATAGGAAAATGTCTAACAAATAATCAGGAATGGACTCAATACGGAACAAATATGCATCTTGGAGCTTGTCATCTACATGTAAACCACTTTCTCTAGAATCTAGGAGAAACAAGTGATCTGACCCGACATTTAACTTGTTAGTATTAATAATGAACTCAAAAGAGAATTCATGAAACAATATCAACCACCTACAAATGCAACCCTCTAACACATGTTTTTTCACCAAATACTTCAAATAAGAATAGTCAAGAAAAAACTTAAAATGACTTCTAAGTAAATAATGCCTTAACTTTTATAAATCATACACCATAGCCAAGCCTTCCCTTTCGTGTGTGGTGTAGTTGTCTTTAGCTTGCAAAATTTTGCAACTGGAAATGTATATAGGATGATCTAAGTTTCCTTCACCTAGTTGCACAAGAATAGTTCCTAACACAACTGCAGAGGAATCAACATGTACATGAAATTCAATTTTCCAATTAGGATATGTTAGAATGGGTTCAGTGCTCAATTTCTCTTTTAGTAGGTAGAATAATTTATCACAATCCTGATTCCAATGAAATCCTTCATGTTTCTTGAGAAGTTATTCCAAAGGTGATGTTATGCTCATGTAACCCATGATAAATCGACGATAATATATCGTATGGCCTAGGCTCGTTTGCAACTGCTTTATAGAGATAGGATGAGGCATATTAAGAATAGCTGGAATTTTTGTAGGATCGACTAGCACTCCTTCCCGAAAAAAAATATGCCCTAAAATATTCCCAAATGGTAAATGAAAATACGTATTCAAAAATTAAGGGAAATATGTAACTGTCTACAATGATCCAACATCAAGCATAATATTCGAATGTTCTCTTTAGTAAGCTATATAAAGTCCAATCATCTAAGTACACCTCAAGGAAATTATGAATGAAATATCAAAACATTGCAATGACTATCTAGGAAAAAAATGATGGGGCGTTATTAAGCCTAAAAGGAATAACATTGTAGGAAAATGACCCCCACTCAGTAGTGAAAGTAGTCTTCTTCTTATCTTCCTCGACGATCTGACCCTGGTGATGTTGGCTGTGGAGCCTGATTATCTCCCTGATTTAGATGTTTTTTTCAGCTGTTCTTGGACTCCATTCCCTAACGGGGGGGTGTGGGNGGGGGGGGGGGGGGGGGGGGGGGTTCCCCCCCACATCTATTGCCAGGGGGGTCCACGATGGGGTGGTGACAAATTTTGTAAGCCCCTCTTGGCGGTGTATTCAGGGTCATCACCCCTGAAGTGAAATATTGGGAAACATTTCCTTGTAAAATATTGTAATTCTGTAGTTAAGATGGATCATTCATTATAAGTTCACACACATGACGGTAGAATTTAATTTTAGTTTTCTTTTCCCTATAAGGAAACACTCTCTTATGAGGGAATTTTATTGTGGCTATGTATTATCGCGAATTTTGTATTCTGAGAGAGGATACTGTGAGATAAGGAAGAGGAAGCTACATTGGTTGAGTTGTAGGTTGTATCCCTTCATTTTTCTATATAACAAAAAGGAAGGACCTAACAATTTCTCTAGTGGATGTTATTGGAAAACTGAGAGGGGGGGTGAATCAGTTGTCCCTGTGCTTAAAAAATTATGCTTCTTTAAATTCTTTACATAACACTCAATGACGATCACAATAATGCATACATGTAAGAAATAGAATATTCAACATCAATCACACATATGAAATATACAGAGACGGATATTTCCTGAGGAAACCCATAAAGGGAAAAAACTCTTCTTCTTGATATGATAAGTAATCTTTATTTTATGTACATTATTATTATTATGAGCTCCAACTCCTCTTGAGTCTACAACCTCTGTTTTATAAGCAACAACTTGTTGATAGCACCAACTCTCTGGTTTCTCTAGCACCCACTAGAAGGAAGCACCAAATCCCTGAGTGTTCCAGTACCAACTAGATGGAAGCTTCCAGAGTGTTCTAGCACCAACTGGATGGAATCTCCAACTTCCAATCACATAGGCACAAACTTGTATAACAGAGAAAAATAGTTCTCCCTTGCACCACCTTGCCACCCTATTTTTTCTGGCTGCAACCAGATGGAAGCTACAACTCCTTATGTTCAATCACCTACTTGAAACTCTAAGGAAACCAATCCTCCCTAGCACCTACCTACCACCCTATAATATAAATCTTTGATTTTCATAAATTTATCACATTGATACAATATTTATCAATGGCTTACTAGTCTCATCATTGTTCTGCTACATTGCTCTGCTTTGCCTGCATCAGTGCCTTCCTGCATGCCTCATGTGGACTTTCTATTCTTATGCCTTTTATGCTCTATGTTCCCTATCCTTCCCATGTGCTATGCCTATTCTATGCATTTCAATTGTTTCACACTGCCTGCTTCTACTCACATGAATCACACTCAACCGCAGTCCCCATCTCTTCTCTGTTCTACATGTTTTTGTCACGTCGAGTCCTTTGCCTGATCATCATGGAAACTCTTTGAATTCTCTAGCTGTTATGCTCAGTCTGTTCACCATAAATGTTTGTTCATCCTGAGATTCTTCTGGCATTACTGGAAGTAACAATCTTCAACATTTTTCAATATGTTGATTGTATCTATGATTAATCTTCATACCACTGGCAGTTACCTCGTGACCCTTCAGCTCCTCTGGCGATCACATTGAGATTCTTCAAATTCTCTGGTAGATGAAATCAATCATTTTTTGCAGTTACCATCAGGTTGTCTCTAGAAGTTGCTAAGAAAACATTCGTGCACTCATGCCTTTGGCGCCTCTTCCCTTCCTGAGAAAAAATTCACAGTGGGCATTAGCTTTTCTGACTAAGCTCCTTTCTTTCACGTGACCAGTGGTTGTGACCTGGGGCCAAGCACTAGGGTGCTTCATGATTTTGTGTTTCATGATATTCTACTGTGAGTTTCCTTGAATCTCCGAACTCACGAAATCTGAAATACTCCATATCAAATCAAAGGTCCAAATATTTCCCTTTGATCGATGGTTGCAATCAATTCGTGATTTCCTGCTGTGAGTTTCCTTGAATCTCCTAACTCGCGAAACTCCGAGGTGGAGCTTAGTAACATGCTAGCTCCTTTGCCGATGTGACCATGGATATGACCATGGTCCAATCATTTGAGTGATTCGTGAGTCGCAATGTCGGAGGTTAGATCACCTCCCTTATTCTGATTCCCAAACTCCTGACTTCAATTACCTCAGATTATTGGTCTGAGATTTCTCGTGACTCAATGGTCATGATCACCTTCTACATTTTAGGATTTCACGAGTTCCTCTCTGATGTGGTCTACAGGTATCCTTGCTGACGTAGATCCCCTCTCATGGCACATGTTCTTCTCCTAGATCTGACGTCCCAGATTAGTCCTGGATCTAACGGTCAAGATCTCCTCTTCGTGAACTCGAACTTTGTGAGTTCCTGCAACTCTACCTTTGAATTTTCCAGTTTGTGAGTCAACGAAATGTTGATCTCTTGCCACATGTCCTCTGGATCAATGGCTTAGATATCATCGCAACTTCCTATGGTTATTGTACGTTGATCTAACAGACATCAGGTATTCAGGACTGGTGATCCAACGACCATGATTAAATCACGATCTTGGACTTTGTGAATTCTATATTCTCATAGCTGGACTCTGATCTGATGATGCAGATCATTCATAGTGGTCGATCTAATGGTCACTATCACTCCTCCTCCTGATATTTGGCTTTCTCAAATATATAAGTGTCAAAGGCGACGACCTTTTATCATTCTGCAAGCCTTGATGTATGGGATCTCATCTGGGTGTCTCATAATGCTATCTCTCCTGAGATTTGGAAATGAAGTTAAACTCGGCCCTAGTGCACACTTGCACTCTGTGTGAAACTCTGCACTATCTCTTCTGAGATTCTCGGGCTTTCTCTTTTGCGTCTTCCCAAAAGACTTTTGGTGCCCACCTTACACTTTCTTCCTATAATCATGCCATCGTTGTTTCTTTTCTTGCCTGAAAACATGCCATCATCGTTGTGGTTCTTTCCATCAATGAAAAGTATACTCTTCCTATAAACATGCCAACAATATTCCCCTTTGGCATTGATGGAAACCATGAATGACTGCATTATTCTGCTTAGACCTCCAACTATAGCATCCACACCTTTTCTCCCCCTTTGACATCAATGTCAAAGAAAACATGCTCCCCCTGAGTTGTTGCGGTATTTTTCAGAGATATGAGATATTCAACCAACACATACTCCCCCTGACAGGATGGACTCTCTTATGTTGATAATGGGGTCACGCCCAACTTCTGGCGTAGATACTCAAACTGAGCTTGTGCAAGAAGTTTAGTGAAGATATCAACAATCTGATCTTTGGATGGAATATAATCCACAGAAACCACAGTGTTGGTTACCTGTTCCCTCAAGAAGTGATACTTGATGGGTATATGCTTGGTCTTGGAGTGAAAGACATGATTCTTTGACACACTAATTGCACTAGTATTATCATAATGAATTGGGATCTGTGCAGTATATTTTACCTCCAAGTCTGTAAGTGTCTGAATCATCCACAATACTTGTGTACAACAAGTGGCAGCTGCAATGTATTCAACTTTTGTAGTTGATAAGTAAATGGAACCTTGCTTCTTTCTCAACCATGATACAAGGGAATCTCCTAAGAAGAATGCACCTCCACTCATTCTTTTCCTTTCATCCACATAGTTAGCCCAATCAACATATGAATAGACCGATAGTTGAAAATTCTCATTCCTAGGAACCATAGGCCATAGTCCATTGTTCCTTTCAAGTATCTGAATATTCTTTTGATAGCTAACAAATGCCTCTATTTAGGTGCGGCCTGATACCTTCCTACTATTCTAACAACATGCATTATGTATGGACGAGATGTTGTGATTTACAATAGGCTACCTATCATAGATCTATATGAACTCTGATCAACATCAGGTGAGTCATCATCCTTTCTTAACTTGCATCCAGTGACCATAGGTGTGCTCATAGGTGTGGAATCTTCCATTTGAAACCTTTTCAATGTTTCTCTTAGATATTTCTCCTGATAAAGAAATAATCCTTCAGACCTCTAAGTAATTTTCAAACTAAGAAAAAATGACAGTTCCCCTATAATAGACATTTCAAATTTAGACTGCATGGAAGAAGCAAACCATTGTACCAATGAAGCATTATTGCTTCTGAAAATGATGTCATCTACATAGACCAACACAATGATAAAATCATCACCCTTTGTCTTGATATATAGATTGTTGTCAAATGTTCCTCTCTTCAACCCTTTGTCTTGAAGATAGTTATCCAGTCTGTAATACCAGGCATGAGGAGATTGTTTGAACCCATATAAGGATTTCTTCAGCTTGCAGACAAACTCGGGGTTATTTGATAGTTGGAAACCCTCTGGTTGTTCCATATAGAATTCTTCTTTTAGATACCCATTTAGAAAATATGACTTGACATCCATTTGATAGACTTTAAACTATTTATGACAAGCATAGGCAAGAAACATTATGATAACTTCTAATATTGCTAAGGGCGCAAATGTTTCATCAAAATCCAGTCCTTCTATTTGAGCATATCCTTTGCAGACTGGTCTAGCGTTATTTATTACAATATTTCCTTGCTCATTCATCTTATTTTTGTATACCCATTTTGATCCTATTACATTTTTATTTGCTGGCCTAGGAACGAGCTCCCAAGTGTCATTCTTTTCAATATGATCTAGTTCCTCATTCATTGATTTTAACCAATTTACGTCTTTAATGGCTTCATTAAAGTTCTTGGGTTCCTCCATGGATATGAAAGCTATATTTGATTGCTCGGTTTTTTTTATTATCCTTCTCCTAGTTTGTACACCTTTGTCCTTCTCACCAATTATCTAACTTTCAGGATGATTCTTTTGAGTAATTCTGGAGGATGGATTTGATGGTGATTGTTGTCCTGACTCTTCTTGTCTAGGTGTCTCTTCTCCATCTTATTCTTGGACCTAGTCATCTTCAATTTCAGCCGTGTCCTCTGTAGTAGACTTAATATTTCTCACCTCTCTTACTGGGACTCCTTCATCAACCTTTAAATCAATGCAATCAACTAATTTATGCAATATTTTATTAAAGAATCTATATCCTTTACTATTGGTAGCATATCTTAATAAGATGCCTTCATCAGCCCTATCATCATACTTGCCAATGTTTTCATTATTATTGTTTATGTAGCACTTACTCCCAAAGAATTTAAAGTGTTTGATTGAAGCAAGTCTTCCATACCACAGTTCATAAGGTGTCTTGTCACTGTGTGGTCTGAGGTGGGATTTGTTAAGAACATGGAATGTTGTGTGTATTTATTCTACCCAGTAGGTTTGACTAATGTTCTTCTCATTCATCACTGACCTGGCCATTTGCTGCATTGTTCTATTTTGCCTCTCAACTACTCCATTTTGTTGTGGATTTCTTGGGATTGTGTATTCTCTCTTGATCCCATGTTTATCACAGAATTCCTTGAAATCACTTGACATAAATTCTTCTCCTCTGTCTAATCTTACTACTTTTAACATCTTTCCTATTTGATTCTCAATTAAAGCCTTAAATATTTTAAATCTCTCAATTGCTTCAACTTTTTCTTTGAGAAAAGTAACCCAAGTAAGTCTGGAGTAATAGTCAATGATTAGCATAAAACAATTTTCCTTCCCTATGCCTTCCTGTCTTGATGGTCCACATAAATCCATATGAACTAATTGGAGTGGTTTCTTTATTGAAGTAGAGCTCTTGGATTTAAACTATGTCCTGGTTAGCTTTCCTACTTGGTAAGGTTTACACATAGAATTTTGTGGTTTTGATATTCTTGGAAGATCTTTTACTTCCTCAAGATTTTTGAGCTTGATTAAGTGATCAAAATTTAGATGTCCAAGTCTCCTATGCCATAACCAACTTTCATCATGTTTTCTTAGATGACACTCTTCTCTATCTTCTTTCAGCACATATACACTATTATTCATCCTTATGCCTTTAGCCACCACTTGTCCCAATTTTACAGACTTTATCTTGCAATCCTTGGAAGTGAACACCGCTTCACATCCTATGTCACACATTTGACTTACACTAAGAAAATTATGTTTCAACCCATCTACAAGAAGAACATCCTGGGATTTTTCTTTACCATTACTCAAACTCACCATCCCTTTACCCTTGATTTTACCAGGAGCATCATTTCCAAAGGTTACATTTCCTAATTTTCTTTCACTTAGAGAAAAAAACTTACTTTTGTCTCCCGTCATATGTTTGGAGCATCCACTGTCAATATAACAGGGTTTTTTTTGTCTTTGATCTAACAAAACTAATCCACATTTGTCATGTTCTTTCTTCTTCCAAACCTTGACGTTTTTAGTAGAGGGATTCAGATTTAATTCATAGTTTTGTAAGCGACGGTCTGCAGCTTTATGTCCATAATTATGGTAGGTGTAACATTTTGGTTCATTGAATAAAGGATCATAACAATTGTTATTCTTAACCTGTGTCCTTTTCCTGGTCATCACATGATTTGCAGTCTTTGATTGTTTGTTACTTGGGTGTCTCATTCTTTTTTGCGACAAATATCTATTCCTTGTGTGTTTTGATTGCTCATATCTAAATCTTAAAGAACAGTTTACAACTTTGTGACCAAAGTTAGAACAAAAAAAACAATATCCTTAGATAAATCCTTTGTACTTGGAAAATGGTTGTCTTCTTTGAGAAGGTTGATTTATTCCATGCTCATGATTTCTTTGTTCTACAGATTCAGTTCTGGTACTTTTGTTTTCACTCTTCCTTGGTGGTTGATTATCTTCCTTTGTTTCTCCATATTTGTTGTTGTTAATGAGTATATATTTGACAAACTTGATGGATTCTTTGTTGCTTGGTTGGCTACAACTTGATCCTTCTTCATAACCCAAAAAAAAAATCGAATTTGGATTCCTTTGCTGATTCAGAATGGTGTTTAATCCTTCCGAGGCTTTAATGCTTGGAAAATTTTAGAGATACAATGCTTTGAACTTCTCCATCTCTTTTATGTTTTTTACTACCTCTTCTTCCAAGGATTCACATCTTTCCTTATTCTATGATAACTGATGTTTCAGAATGTCCTCTATTTTCAGAATGTCCTCTATTTTCTTTGCCTCTTCTAATTCCACTTTTAGCAGGGCAAAGTCTTCATCAGGTTTTTTACTATCTTTCTCGAACTGTATCAACAATTGTTTTTTATTTGTCTTCTTAAATCTAAGTCTGTCAATTTCTTTTAGGGAACTGATCATTTATCCTTCAAAGTCAACCACAACTTCTTCATCATTAGCATCACTTCCTATGATTTCATTATTATAATCCTCTTTTTCCATAATCATAAAATCATTAACCTTATCTTCACAATCAAAATCACTATCTGTGTCTCCTGCAGAGTCATCATTGTTTACACATAATTTTTTCTCTTTACCAATCTCTTGGATTTATACTTCTCTTCACCTTCAACGTTCTAGTCCTTATTCTTGTGTGGAAATTTAGATGCAAAGTGACCTATCTTTCCATTGTTAAAACATTTGAAGGGAAACTTGCCTCGGTACTTTCCTGATCCTTTCTTTAGTATTCTCACAAATTTTATTTCAATTTTAGTAGGCTCATAATCCTCATTCTTACCTACTTTAAATGATGCTTCTCTAGAGGTGGTTTTATCTTTAACTATCCTAGTTTTATATGAATTCAATGTTCCTAGAAGTTGATCAAAAGGCAGAGATTTTAGATCATTAAGTTCCTCTATAGAAAAGACCTTTGGGTTGAACCTATCTGGCAGAGATCTCAAATTTTTTTGAACTAAAGAGGCTTCCTCAATTTTTTCACGAAGTTATTTAATTACATTTACTAGTTCTTCAACTCTCAGAAAGTACTTTCCAATATTTTCATCTTCTTTCATCTATAGCTGTTCAAAATGTACTCTATAGGTTTGAAGCTTGGCATCCTTTGCCTTCTCATTACCTTCATAACTGTTAATGAGTTTTTCCCACATGTCATTGGTAGTTTCTAAGTGCATAAATTTTACAAATTCTGCTTCTACAATCCCTCTCAGAATAGCATTCATAGCCTTAGTGTTGAAGATGAATTCTATCTTGTCATCCTTATTATCTAGTACAACTGGATTTACATAACCAATCTCTACCACATCCTAGACATCTGCACCTAAATCCATTATGTAGGTTCTCATCCTAACATTCCAGAAGGAAACGTTTGTTCCATTGAACATAGGGGCCTTGTTGGTTGAAGTTCCTTCATGGATAGTCATGTTTAAGCTTTAGGATATACCCTTAGATAAAAGGGACCAACTCTAATACCAATTGTTGGACAACTGAGAGGGGGGGTGAATGAATTGTCCCTATGCTTAAACAATTATGCCTCTTTAAACTCTTTACAGAACACTAAATGACAATCACAATAATGTAGACATGTAACCAATAGAATATTCAACATCAACCACACATATGAAATATACAGAGACAGATATTTCCTGAGGAAACCCATAAAGGGAAAACCCTCTTCTTCTTGATATGATAAGTAATCTTTATTTTCTGTACATTATCATTCTTATGAGCTCCAACTCCTATTGAGGCTACAACCTTTGTTTTACAAGAAACAACTTGCTGAGAGCACCAACTCTTTGGTTTCTATAGAACCCACTAGAAGGAAGCACCAAATCCCTGAGTGTTCCAACACCAACTAGATGGAAGCACCAACTTCCAGAGTGTTCCAACACCAACTGGATGGAAGCTCTAACTTCCAGTCACATAGGCACCAACCTGTATAACAGAGAACAATAGTTCTCCCTTGGACCACCCTGCCACCCTATTTTTTCTAGCTGCAACCAGATGGAAGCTACAACTCCCTGTGTTCAATCACCTAATTGAATCTCTGAGGACACGAGTCCTCCCTAGAACCTCCCTACCACCCTGAAATATAAATATTTTATTTTCATAAATTTATCATAGTGATAGAATATTTATCAATGGCTTACCAGTCTCATCATTGTTCTGCTACACTGCTTTGCTTTGCCTGCATCAGTTCCTTCCTACACGCCTCACTTGGGATTTCTATTCTTCTACCTTTTATTCTCTGTGCACCCTATCCTTCCCATGCGTTATGCCTCTTCTGTGCATTTCAACTGCTGCACACCACCTACTTCTACTTGCATGAATCACACTCAACCGTAGTCCCCATCTCTTCTTTGTTCTTCATGCTTTTCTCACATCGATTCCTCTGCTTGATCATCATGGAAACTCTTTGAATTCTCTAGCGTTATGCTCAGTCTATTCACCATGAATGGTCGTTCATCCTGAGATTCTTCTAGCATTACTGGAAGTAACAGTATTTGAAATTTTTCAATCTGTTGATTGTCTCTATTTCTAATCTTCATAGAATTGGAAGTTACCTCGTGACTCTTCAGATCCTCTGGCGATCACATTGAGATTCTTTGAATTCTCTGGTAGATGCAATCAATCATTTTCTACAGTTACCATCAGTCCATCTCTAGCAGTTGTTGAGAAAACCTTCGTGCGCTCATGCCTTTGGCACCTCTTCCCTTCCTGAGAAAAACTTCATAGTGGGTGTTATCTTTTCTAAATGAGCCCTTTTCTATCACATGACCAGTGGCTATGACCTGGGGCCAATCACTAGGGTGCTTCACGATTTCACGTTTCATGATATTTTGCTGTGAGTTTCCATGAATATCCCAACTCACGAAATCTGAGATACTCCATATCAAATCAACGGTCCAGATCTTTCCCTTTGATCGATGCCTGCGATCAAATCGCGATTTTGCGTTTCGCAATTTCCTGTTGTGAGTTTCCTTGAATCTCCCAACTCACAAAACTCTGAGGTGGAGCTTAGAAACATGCTATATCCTTCACCGATGTGACCATGGCTATGACCACGGGCCAAGAATTCAAGTTCTTCACGACTCACGATTTCGGAGGTTAGATCACCTCCCTTCTTCCAATTCCTGAACTACCGACTTCAATTACCTCAGATCAATGGTCTGATATTTCTTGTGACTCAACGGTCATGATCACCTTCTACATTTCAGGATTTTGTGAGTTCCTGTCTGACGTGGTCCTTGATGACATGGTATTCCTGACGTGGTCTACAAATCTCCTTGCTGAAGTGGATCTCCTCTTGTGGCACATGTTCTTCTCCTGGATCTAATGGCCAAGATTAGTCATGGATCCAACGATCAATATCTCCTCTTCACGAACTCAGACTTCATGAGTTCTTGCAACTCTGCCTTTGACTTTTCCATTTCGTGAGTCAACAAAATGTTGATCTCTTTCCACGTGTCCTCTGGATCAATGGCTCAGATCTCATCGCGACTTCCTCTGGTTACTGGGTGTTGATCTAACATACATTGGGTATTCAGGATTGGTGATCCAATGGCCATGATGAAATCGTGAACTCGGACTTCACGAATTCTCGCTTCCCATATCTGAACTCTGATCTCATGGCCCAGATCATTCATAGTGCTCGATCCAACGATCACTATTACTCCTCCTCCTGAACTTTGGCTTTCTCAAATCTCTAAGTTTCAAAGGCTATGACCTTTTATCATTCTGTGAGCCTTGATGTATGGGATCTCATCTATGCATCTCAGAACACTATCTCTCCTGAGCTTTGGCAATGAAGTTAACCTCAGCTCTGGCACACACTTTATCTTTGCGTGAAAATATGCACTATCTCTTCTGAGCTTCTTGGGCTTTCTCTTCTGCATATTCCCAAAAGAATTCTGGTTCCCGCCTTGCATGTTTTTCTTGTAATCATGCCATCGTTGTTGTTGTTCTTGCATGAAAACATGCCATCGTCGCTATGGTTCTTACCATCAATGACAAGAACACTCTTCCTATAAACATGCCAACAGACATAGCCCACATTGGGTGAACCACGTATATCTTTGTCTCTATTTTATTGTGTATCTTATTTTTTTTTATTTTCGCATTTGTTTTATTTAATTTCTCCACAATCCTATTTTTCTAATAGGTAATATCCAGAAAACCCATCTGTAAAGGAATATGCCTCATTTCCCACTACATGATCTAGTACATCATCACTAAACGAGGCAAGGAAGGGGTCATGTACGTAAGCAATGTTCTGTAATCCACAAAAAATCATATATCATATGTACCTTTCTTAGTTTGGATCACGATAGGACTGATCCATTCAGCCTTATTGATAGGGAAAATCAGCCTAGTTGTGAGCATCCTATCAATCTCCTTCTTCACTTTCTCTTTAACTCTAGGATTTAGTCGATATGGCCTATGCTTGACTGGTCTTGATTCAATATTTAAATCTATCCTCATCTCCCCTAAATATCCCTTAATACCTTTTAATTATTAGAAATTTGTAGGAAACAAATTCTCATGTTCCCACAACAAAGCCTATATCTCGGTCACAGTTTGCTCATCCCAATAGTCTCCAATGGATGCAAGATTAGGGTGCTCATTAGTTCCTATATTGACTTTCTGCAACTTCAAGGGTTTGGTATATGAACATTGGACATCATTATAGATAATATCTTTATACCCCCTAGACCCTTATGATTCCTGAAATGTAAGATGCTTAAGTTCCTCAATGTCATTGGGATCTTCTAGGTCTCTCTCGACAGTAAAGAAGAGCCCAGGTATTCAAGAAAAAGATATAAATACTATGACGAAGGAGGTATTCATGTTTAGGATAGATAACAAGAGGATGTATAGACTTAAATTCATCAACAAAAAGTATTTTCTTAATCTGTTGAAAAGCTAGAGTGATTTCATGGGACTTACTTGAGAATAAGAAGTCTTGACAAAATTTTCATTGAAGAATTTCCCAGAAAACCATTTGGCATCGAGATTCCTCATGTATATAGAAAGCAGCTAGAATATGTATCAAGGAATGAATAAACTGATGCACCCACACTTGAGAAGGTGGTTATGAAACTTCCCATACCTGAATACAATGTGCAACATGCTCCCTCGGATCCAAAATCCCATCATATAATTCCAAAGATAATTGTTCCATATTCAACAATGTAAGTTGCGAAGGGGGAATAAAGTGATGTTGGATAGCACATTTTTCTTCATCCCAAGAAGATAAGTTACCTTTGTAGGTGGCCCACCATCTAGATGACAAGGACCTTAATGCAACATCAAGTACCAAAATTATTTTTTGTAGTACAACTTTATCCTCTAACTCCACAAGAAAGCTACATAAATATAAAGTTTGAACATAAAAAGGGTGTTTTCTGACCTCTAACCTAATCCACCTCGATGCTTTGATAGTCACGCAACATCATGAGAAGTTCTCATATATTCCCTATTTCCAGTTTCCAAACACTACCTCTGAATATTTACCTACAAATTGAATATTTTTCCAACTTAATGAGCCATATGTAGTCGGGTTAATATAATACACCTGCTTTCCTGTAGTCAAAGTATAGAGATGATCTAGGGAATCCTCTTCTCTATTCTCCTCTATCATATCTATATAGTGAGGACCTTGATATGGGTCTAATGGTTGGGTTAGTTTCATACCATATTCTTCGAAAGACATTATTTCTTTCTTAAGGTCAATAAAAACAACATTATCATAAGCCCAATAAATACCCAGTAAATATGAGTATGGTTCCTTCTCCCCCATGACTTCTATAACCTCTAAATCAACCATGGTATTGACTCCATCTAAGTCCAATTCAACATTCTGTAATCTCCGAACAGGATAGATAAAATATTGATTGTCCATCCACAACTGAATGGGAGAATAGACCATATTGGGATTACCCATTGGATTCCCAAGTTTTCTTCGGTAAGATGTTGATTTCAGGCCCCAAATATAACATAACATTATTAATCTCGTAGCCATCAATGTAAGTGTTTAGTCTAAAGTCCATTTTGTATTGTTGTTTCCTTTTATGTACTCTACCTGTATGTCTTTCGAGAAGATGAGCCACAATCAACTCTTATGGGTTTGTTTCAATCTCTAAAATCCCCTTAAGCTTGTTCTGCAACTCCTTAGTGAGTTTTTCATCATCCAAAACATTAGAAAGTAAGAAGAACCACAATTTATAGTTCCTTGGGGTCTCATTGGAGGATCTTTTTGTGCCACACAATGATCCAAAAGTTTATATGAAATCTCATGGATTGAGTCTGCAGGTATCAATATTGTAGGATTAGGAATCCGTTAGAATATCTCAACAAAATCCTTAAAAAGAAAAAATGTCACAAGGGGGTCATATCTTACAACTTTTGGTACCACCTTGTGTATATTACTTTGAGTTGAGTGATGAACATTGGCACGTGTCCTTATTTCTCTTCTAGTAATAATATTAATATTGGGTGCTTTCTCTTCAGTGAGAGGTCGGGGCTCTAAATTTATCAAATTAGTCTCTCTCTTCCTTGATCAATCCTCCCATTTCACAATCAAATCAGGTCAATCTTCGATGCCATGGTTGTTGTTTCTATAGTGGGAACACCATGGTCATCTTAGAAGAGGAAAATATCAAGCAAGATGTCCCTAATCATCACAATTATAACACCAATTTGGCCCTCTTCCACTAGTTCGTCCACCTATAAAACCTCCACCATCTCTATGTGCTCCTCCAAATCCTTGAGGAGTTTCATCAACCCTGAATGCAGGCTGATCTAGTCTATTCACAAATGCATATAGAGCTTGACATTGTTTTGTGGTGTGATTAGGGAACCCATAGAACTCACAGTAAACTATGTTCGGGACAAGGGTGTATCTTTGGAGGAGTGGACAATGATGAGGGGGGTTCCCATGGCTTCAAAAAATTTCACAATAGTCATTATTCTGAGTATCCTGATGGTTTTGGAAGGAATGTTACTATATCAAGCCATGGAAAGGTGAAACAATTGTGACTTGTGAAAATCCCCCCGATGGTGGGGGTTCCATCGATTGCATAGGAGGTCCTACACCCCTCAGTCTGGGACATTCATTCGTTGTATGCCCCTCAGTATAGCAAGAAATACAACAAACTTATGGTCAAGATGCTCTAGGAATGGTCAGTTCTTGAATCTTATCAGTCAGGGAAGAAATTTGACCCTACAGTTTTGTAATATTATATTCATCAAGTGGTCTTGTTACCCTCAAGCTTCCAGGATATCCCACCATCACCTCAATTTTCATGGCCTATTATAGGGATTCCCCCAAGGTCACTGTTAGGTTAATGGGATCTAATTTAATAGTAAAAGTACCTGAATGAACCATTCATACTGGTGGTATTCATGAATGGGGTTGGATAATTTCCTTATTGCATATTTGAATCTTTGATTATACTCCTAGGAAGATTCCCCATCTCTCTATTTGATTTCTCGCAACTCAGAAACAACTTGTTGCTAGGATTGGGGTAGTTTAAATTCAATGATAAATATTTGTTTGAGTTGCGATAAAGGAAATTGTTGTCCCCGTGGATTCCCTAGTTCGATGGATTTAATATACCATTTTAACGCATGACCCCTTAACATGGTATAAAACTCAACTAGTTTATTAGCATCCAAAGTTCCACGAGACTGCCCAATGGGCTCACAAAGGAACCAATGTTGTTCCACATCCTCATCCCATTTACCCAAGAATTATGGGTATTAGGTGAGGGATCTGGTGTGTTGGTGTTCCATGGGAGGATTTGGAAACCCTATCAAGATAAATACTAAAGTTCATGGTTTCGATAACACTAAATAAATTTATGGATTACTTCTATTGGAACCACTCGAACTAGTTGGAATAGAATGAGGAGAAATAACAAAAATCATGGGAGATTTTATTGTATAATTTACTATATTGGAAGATTGTGTTGAGGGACTAGGTGATCCAAGGCTAGTTTTGATGTCTTTAGGATGGGATTGTTTAACTTGGGGGTTCACATTAGGAGGCCATATCGTATCAGGTCTTGTAGTATACTTCACATCTTCAGGTGGTGTATTGGTTGATTCTCCCACAACTTATGTAGAGGTTACAACTAAGCCTTGATCCTTGATGGTGACTCTGATCATGATTCTTTCTTCTAAATTTTCTCCATCTTGTCTACTCTCTCCAGAACTCTCACCTTTCTCTATAAACATTATATTCTTTACCAGTTGACTAGTCATCCTTCCACATAACTGCAACTCTTTGAACTTCTCTAACTCTCTTGTATGAATCTTCTTGAGGTTGATCTCCTTATATTATGGATCAGGCTGCTTCATCAAATTTTTCATATTCTCTCACCACTGCTTTTCAAGCACCAAAACCCTTTTCTAAGCCCTCTTATGTATGGAAATCTTCTCATGACAACCCCCCATACCTCAAGAACTTATGTATCATAACTCATGGATCCTCACTTAAATCACCCACCCCTCATGCGCAAAGGGTTTTACTCGGCCATTTCACCCAAAGAAACTAATATAATTCCCTCTTCCACCACCAAGATCTTCATCCACAATGGAATTTATCTTAGTAATCTCCCTCGGGATCCCTTGTAAAATATCGCTTCTACCTTTGATAATGACTCATGATTTTCTATGGAAAATTCAATGATGTATCCTTCGAGGGTATTTTGGACCCAAAATTACACAAATCGAAAAATATGGTGGTCCAAATTGTGAAGAGGAGTGAGCTTCTCAATTGTTCAGTAAAATATTTTCTTGACATGATCTTTAAATTATGGTTCTTCTTGTAACTGTTCGAGCCACTAGTAGACCTCCTATGGGAATCAAATCCATAATATTTTGTATTGATCATTGGTTGGTTGATAATAAAATAATACATCCTTGATAATCCTCAAACATTTCTGTTGTAACTAAGTTTCTTGAAATATAAACTCATCACACCTTCTTTCCCACCATCTTTCAATGTCACACTTAAGGATGTGATGTTGAATCCTATGAAAACTCATTGAGAAGTCAGGTAACAACAAAAAAACCATTTGTTGGAATGCAATTGGAGACTGGAGTTCTCGGAGGTTACCAACAAAGGTACCACTGTAGTCTAGTTGTGCTGGCATATTCAACCTTTTGTAAGGGAAGGAGGTCTCACCCAAAGCACAACCAAGACTATGTGTGATACAACGAATCATAAAGGACACATCATCAGATCTATCACATCATAGCCTAGTTCCATACTTAAATGTATATATATCATAGAATTAGAAGCCTTATATCAGTAAAGACAATGAATAGTCAGTGTTTCACAACGTTAAATTAAACACATACATTACAAAAGTTGTTAAAACAATAATGCTATTATTAAATACACAAGAAAGAATATATTACACAAGAAAGAGTCCATACATTCATCCTCATAAATTATAACATTTTTTTAAGTAGTCGAATAATCCTTCATATATTCATACCCCACACTATCATACACATATTTATTGTTCATATCGAGGATTGTACAATAGGATCTCTAATGAGATATTCAATCTAGACTCTCATAGTATGCATAGTTGCAGTTCTTGTTCAGTAATGCTCAATAACTACAAAACTCAACGCTCCACATAAACAACGCAATAAATGTACACCCAATGGGAAACCCAAAAGTGAAACTTAGCACAGAAAAAAAAAGAAAAAAAGAGAGAAAAGAATCAAAACCCCAACTCAAACATAATTCAACTAGACTCGAACTAAAATCAATCGCATCCCATTACATAACTTAATTATTTAAAACTTTTCCTAGAGGCTTACTGGCTTCTTGATTCTGTTGTTAAGTTTTTTTTATTCTGTTTCCTTCTGGCATGCACTCAAGAATTCCAAATATTTCCATTGGTTTTCCATTTGGAACATCACTCTTTCTCCTTTCTAGTGCATTGGAAGTTAGCTTTCCACCACTTGTATCTAATTCTAATGTGCTCTCAGGTTTCGCAAAACCATTATTCCTCTGGAAAATGGATTCTTCAAAACAAAGGGCCCAATACCCACCACATGAATTACTTTCTTTGCAAGTGGTATATGGAAATTTTGGCTTCTACCCAAGAGGGGTAATCACATAGCTCGAAATATTTCTTCATTTCCAGCAGCTAGGCCTCAGTCTCTTCTCCTTTCTTGTGCTCACCATTTAAAGTTTGTGGATTAATTTTTCATGATTTCACCTTGCAAGATGTCTTCCTAATTCCATCTCCTTTACCTCTCGACAAGAGACACACATGGGATGATCCCTAGCCCTTAATGTTGATGAGTTATCCTAGTGGATTTCTTTGAATAAAGATGACACCTAATCATGCTTCTTGATTTCCTATCATCCCCGTGATCAACCCTTTTTCTTTAGGATCTAGATGTGGTCAATTTTCTAGAACTAGATGATTGTTTGGTTCCAAAGACTTTGTTAAATTTCTTATGCAACATATTCAAGATCTGAAGTATCTCTTCCCAAGATTTCATAATCCTTTCATTATCGACTCTATATCTCTGCACTTCCCTATGAAGGCTTCTCATAGTTATAGGCTCTTTCCTATCTCTTCCTCCATTAGACTCTATCTTAGTATTTATCATACTAACATGAAGAAATATGATATTTTCCTCATTGTTTTAATATCCCTTTGCATCTTCCATAACTCCATTTCTCATATAAGAACTAAAGTTTCTTTCCTATAGTTCTAATTTGTAATAATAATTGGTAGAACATGCATACTATAAAACATTTAATCAATTATAATATAGGTTATTTCCTCATCAATTTATGAAGTACACATTACACCAATTCAAATTATGATTCCTTATATGAATTCCTCTATAAATAATATTTCGAATGGATCATGACTCAATCAGAGTTCCGAGAGAAAAGTTACAACATTTACAAGTTGCAATTTCCACTCTTTTACTACTACAAAAAACTATTTTCTCTCTTTATAAGAAATTTTGGTTCCCAAATAAAAATTATAGGTGGAGATATGTCTTATCCTCCTCAATACCTTTCCAGTGACTATTCGTTTTCTCAAATCCAAGCTCTGAGCTGAAAGTTATGGTCTAGAAAAGGTTTGGTTGTTTTTCCCAATTTATCCCCGTATGTTACATGTGTCTTCTTTAACTCCTTACAAATTTTCACATACCCAGATCATAAATGCAGGGATGATTTTAAGGATGGAAATTTATTTTTAAATGTAGAAACCTTGGCGAATCTTATTAATCCTTCATATGCCAACTATAAATGTTTGGCGATATTTTTGTAAAAATATTCAAATTTTTAAGTATTTTATATAGTTTTTATAAAATTTTGGCGATTTTTAAGGTAAAATAATTTTAACCTATAGAATTTGGGCGAATCATTATTAAAATACCACATCTCATTTTTGGAAAAACCATGGAAAATTAGCCCATGAGAAAAATTTAGCCCCTAAAATCATCCCTGCATAAATGTGACTCCATGGATATTTTATACGGTTCATAATATTTCCATAGACTACTCCCATGCCCCAAATAGACTTTTGAGCAAGGAGTTATTCCCTCTGAAAGTAAATTGATGCCAAAATTTTACCTTAACTATTTTGGTTGTAACTTTCTCGTACAAGCTATGTTTTGAGCCTGTAATAACTCATTGGATAGCTCTCTCTGAGTTATTTCATTTGAGTTACATAGATAGAGTGTACAAACTTGGTACACTCTATTCTCATGGGTTTTGATTTCCTAAAAATGCTATTTAGGCCCACAAAATGCCCTACAGGATAATGACCTTCAAAAGTATGAAAATTTCACATAAACTAATTATTTTACTGTTATATCAACCCTTTAAATCTGCACCATTGATCTCAAATTGGGTGAAATATGAGTCTTCGATCTGATTAATCATACTTCCACTCATATTTCACCCAATTTGTGATCAATGGTGCATACGTCACTTTGTGACACTTAGGGTGTGAAACTCAAGTGTGACATTTTGGTGTGTAACATATGCCCCCTAAAGTGTGAGGTCAAAAGAGAAAATGATGGACGAAAAACTTTACAAATTCTTCAATGAAAGGGTGCTTGAGTAGGATAACCTGGAATAAACTAGAAAAAATAATCATTCAGTATACAAGTATTTTCCATTTCCGAGGAAGGCATACCTATTCTTGGAATATGACATGAATCAAAGCATGGTCGTCGACCAATATATTGAGGATCCATGAGAATACTGACTAATTGTATGGCCACCATAGATACAATTTGGATCCATACCTCCATAACATGAACTTATCGAATCCATGAAAAATACACAGTGGAGCTACGAGATGACAAAACATAGCCACGGATCAATACAATGTGGATCTATGTGACAATATATATATTATCAATATTTCCAGCATTGTGATTGTACTGAAATATTTTACATGCTCAAATGATATCCATCACATCCTAGGAAAAGAAAATAACAAAGTGACCTCCCAACCTAGGATATTTGTCCCCATCCTAATGCAGTACGAATCTACCCATGTGAATAGATGATCAAATGTTGAACATGGTAGAAACCACTTGATTAGTGATCATTGATGTATATCATTAACAAGTGCGAGGGAAATCACCAATGATGAAAATGACTCCCAAAGTACCCTAGTACATTCTAGCGAATGTGAATAAATGAGTTGAGGTCAATTTTTTTTGGAATCATACGATCAAAGGTCAATGATATAAGCCTATTGTTAGAAGTGAGGAGGTCTTCCATAGAGGCATGGAGGTCCCAAGTTACTAATTGGTTTCTAAGTATAATTCCTGGATAATGTGATGAAGTTGATAGGAATAGACTCGTCAAAGGAGGTCCACGATGTATCCCCCATCATCAACATGAAATTGACATAGGAAAGTAATGTGAGATGGTGGATAAAATGAGTATGGACTGACACAGGAAATGGAAAATGGTAATACTGCAGATGGATGGTTTGAAGTGAAACTTTCCTTGAACATGATGAGGCATGAAAAATGACTTTGCAAGATTAACTTGATGAGTACCAAGAAAATAATATGATGGAAAATAAGAGAAATCTTTGACTGGAATGAAAAAGTATGATGACGCATAGAATTGGTATGACTCAGAGACAAGAAGATTACCCAATTGTAAGACGAGACACAAACAGGTGCCATGTTCAAGGGAGACAATAATTTCCATAAAGGATTCCAAAAAAATTGACCCACTTTCTTCACATTTTCCCCCATCCAGATAAATGAGTACCTCTTTCTTTTTAAATGAGCTTGAGGAGGATAATAGATGTTCAGTACAACTAATATTTTGGATGAGTCCCTTGACATATGTTTAATGAACCTAAGGAAGGAGGGGTTCGGTCTTGTATGGGTCCAGGAGATTGGACTCATACAGGTCCTTTGTTGCAAAGTTTTACGATCCCAAATAAGGTAAACTTGGTGGTTTTTCATGTTTAGAGAGTCTGAAAATAACTTAAAGATAACTCCATGGGTGACTTTTTCATAAATTTAGTCTCCCAAGCCCGAAAAAAAGTGAAACAATATAGGGGTGAACTCTTCTAATCAGGCTTGACTAGATTATTCCTTTTTAATAATTAGTCTTGAGAGGCAAAAAAAGAGATAAAATACCAATTGAAAGGCACCGTTTCAAACCTTCTAACGAGTGTGAAAGGAAGAAATCTCACTTGAAAATCTTTTCATGTTTAGGGAGTCTCAAAAGAGATTAAAGGGAACTCCAAAGAGTTCCTTTTTCATATAGCTTTTATGAGTCCATAAAAGAGATACAAGTGTACTCGGTAACCTATTCTCATCTATTAATGAGCATGAGAAAGAAAGAAGACTGATCTCAATAACCTATTCTCATGTATTTATGAGGACGAGAAAGAACAAAGATTAAGCTCATTCTAGGAAAATAATACTACATTATGAACAGAATGACCCCCAAGTGGGGATCACTCCTAGTAGTGTGTTTCTCTAGAGGTGGTTTTCCCCAAGTAGAAGCTAGTGTCTTTTCTCCAGCATGATGTCCATAGGTTGGAGACCTTCCCCCGAAGCATCATTTTCTCTAAAGACTCTTCTTCTTTCCTTGTTTAGGTTTCTAGTTACTAATAGGAACATTTTCACTAGGCAGAGGAAAAGAAGGTTCAAGTATTCGATCCAGAGTGAGAATTGATTCTAATGGAGGGTAGTATTTTTCATTTTTTAACAAACTTGAAAGAGACAATGAACTATGATTGTAAGCGTATGTTTCATTTTTTAATGAGCTTAACATAGTAAAAGAACTATTCTCTTCGAGACTAGGTACTACCAAAGGATCAAGTGATTCTAGGGATTGTTGCACCTGAGTTGAAATAATGTTGAACATGGAAACTGGCACGGTGGCAAGAATGGGAAAAGGAAAAAAAACCCATGGGTAAGGAATCCTTAAGAATACCTACTCCTACACTCTAAAAACTATTATGTCCTAGGAAAGAGACATTATTCGTTGCAACATTGTGGAGATCATAGTCAAGTTGGTCAGCAGTGATAATTTTTCCTTCATGGGGAAATCGCAAGATATGAAACACTGAAGATGCAACATTAGTCATTGCATAGAACTAAATATGACCAAGTAACAAATTTTAATCAAGGGGCATGTCAACCAGTTAGATATCGACCAAAAAAGTCTTACCCTTCAATGTCAAAGTGGAAGATTGAAAGAGTCTATGAGGTTGGAAACCATGTCCATCAAACTCTTTCAGGGTGGTAGGGGATTGCCTAAGTTTAGGAGGACCAAGGGATCTCCAAAAAGGAAAATACATGACACAGGTGGAGGATCCCTCATCCAAAACAATGCGATGGATGTTATTTCCACCAACCAAAATTTGAGTTTGGAATGCTAAGTTGTGGGAGAGTCTCTCCTTAAAATAATCTAGATTAAATGTAATCAGGTTCGATTCCTCCAAATCCATAGCTCCAATGGTTGACAATAGGGTTCTACGTTGATTTTGATAGTGATGTAAAACTTTGGGGGCTGACATAGCACAAGGTTCTTGTGCCAAATCTTCAACAATGTAACATTTTTTGGCAGCACATGCATTTGGATTAAATGCCACTTTTCAAATTATGTTCATGGGCGGGTGCAATACTGCATCAAAAATTGGCTTCTTAATCTGAAGAGGATTGGAATATGGAGGAGGAGTGAATGTGGAGGGTTGATCGACAACATTTCCTTCATCCTGATCACTGGGAGGAGTGTCATAATTATTTTCTCAAGTTGTTACATTAACCATCTTAAAAATGTACACCTCAAAGGACCTGGTGGAAGCATCCCCATGGTTGGAATGACCTTCATTTCCCCCTTGTAGAGGGGCAGTATTTTGTGCAACCATATGTTGATGTTGAACCATTTGGGAGGTACCCTTCATAAGTTTAGCAATAGCCTCATGATGAGGGTAGTATTTCATGTAGTTTTCTTCCTCAAAGATCATGCAAGGAAGCTTAGCCTTCCTATTCAGTTGAGTTTCAGGAGACTTTGAATTATCCTACTTGTTAGAATATTTCTTTGATTTACCCTTTTTTTTATTTTACCTCCTGGTTGCTGATATGAATTGGATTGGACCACATTCACCTCAAAGGTTTGAGAAGGAGTGGAAATAGTTGTGGTGTTTGAAATAGAAATTGGTTTTGAGGCAGGTCTTGACAGATCATTTGATGAACGAGGAGCATTTGGGATCAGATCGTAAAGTGTATTGAACTGGGAATAAACCAAGTCCAAATAATTCTCATGGATGATATCCTACTCCTTAGTAACAACATTTCCCATAGCAACATCATGGGAAATGGGAGGTAAGAGTGACTTTGTAAACTATTCCACGATGAGTTGGTCTAGATTTGGAACCTTAATCAACCATCTCCTCCATATTCACTCATGAATATGATCAGAGATTTGAGTGGAAGAGGATTATTGGAGTGAGGTCAAAAGATTTGTACTGGTCTCATACTGTATAGGAAACTGAAAATGCGTCAGAAAATTCATGGAAAGAGAATTAAAGTTGACAAAGGAGTTACACGGTAGCTCAAAATACCATTTCGTTGCTACACCTATAAGTGTTCTTTGGATCATTTGTCCAACTTGACATGTCTAAAAGATCTAACGTAGAAAAGAATTGAAGTTTCGATTATCTTGTGGATACTACTGATAACCATATGGAATGGAAGCACCCGTAGGACCAAATCCAGGTTGCGATGATATGGAAAAGATAAATGGTCCTCCCATCTATGGTGGTTGCTCGGGTTGTCCACCTATGTAAGGTGGTTGTCCTAGTTGTCCACCCGTGTAATATGACTGAAGAGATGCACCTCCTACGTACTTCGATTGATCTTATGGTGCCCCCATGTATGGTGGTTTAAGGGAATGTTGCATTGGAAGCATGGGGTTTAAGGATTGATAGGGAAAAGAACCTTGGGGTTTAAGGAATTCCCGTCGGACTGGCTTGACCCTACAAAGGGTTAGAAACTCCTAGAAATGGTTGTCCAGGATACAAGCCAGTGGTAGTAGGTATAAAAGGACTTTCATGAGTAAATTTCCCCTAGGCTTGTTGATGTTTTAACCATGTAGGTTTCCCCTAGTAAAAAATTTCCCTACAACTGAAGGTTGCCCCCTAGCTGAAGGTTGGCCTCCCATTGAATATTGACCTCCAATGTAGGTTGTACTAATCTGTGATGTGTTATATGGAGGATGAGTAGCTTATGTAACCATGGTTGTGTGAATGACTTGACTGTCGGCCATTTCACCGATGGAAGGACCAAGTAGAGCACTTGGTGTGTGCATGTGTGTAAATAGTGAAGAAGGAATATTAACGAACCCATGTGAGAAAGGAGATTCATGTGTAAGTGGTTGAGTCAGGGTTACCTGGGTCATCGATGTTTCTTGTAAAGATGAAGCACCAACAGTAACAACTATATGAGTTGTGGAAAAATATAAGTTCCCAAGTTCCTCGGGAAGACCAAAAGATGACAGGTTTGCACTAAAAGATTGTGTAGTGGTGGAATGAGGTGATAATTGATAAGAAGAATAAGCATTGACATATCTCATGGATAGTGGATAATTGAGCAGAAATCCAAGTGGATCAGTAAAAATAATATCTATGTAAGATGAAAGGATTTCTACAAAGGTCGTGAACGGTTCTTCAATGTGTTGACCGCTTCTAGGAGCTACGCTCATGGTCTCAGAAGGTTGATTTTCAATCATTCCTTCATAAGAAACATTTTCTTGAGGTTCCTGAACATCAGGATCCATACCTTGTATATTGTGAAATATTTGATCCTAAGGCCTACTATGAAAGTCAAAGAAACACAATCCTAAGAAAAATAAAATAAATAAACCAAGCAACAATAGGCTCAAGGATATTCCAAAGACAAAATATCAAGCCACCAATGAAGAAATGAGAAGCAGTTACCATTACGTCCATGTAACAACCCTTATCAGTGAAATAAACTCTCACTTTCATGGGATCACCCACTAAGGGTACTAGGAGTGTGATACGATGACTGCCCCAGGTACTATGGGAATCCCCCCATAGTCACCTCTGTAGATACCTAGGAAAGGCCAATAAGGTTATGAACTCACAATCAACCTCCAAGAGCGTACAATCGATAATCGGGACCGAACATATGGGAACGATATCAAAGTCTAAAATTATTCTAGAGGACCGAGGACAAGTGGACCAACAGACTCAATAGGACCCCAAACGAATTCGGAGTTCATGAAGTACTGAGACCAAATGAGTCAATGACACTTCAAGAAGGATCCCCGGTATACGCTCTTTCTGCTATGATTGGTCAGGCTTTGGAGGGGTATTTTCAACGAGGTAGTTCCAAAACAATACCAATATACAATGTAATTTACAAACTATTGAATATTTATAATATGCTCATTCCTTAGAAATGTTGTGTTCATAATATTTAATTTGCAATTATTTAATATATGATGTTTAGAGCACTAGTTTCATTTATTTTCTTTTGTATTTAATTGAAATAATGAGTTAGTTATTAGTATAACTACTTATCCTTGTATATTTCTATACTTCAAGGTTTTGCAGGCTGCACAAAAAGCTATCAAAAAGAGTGAGAAGATTCCATAATTCAGGAACGACATCGAATGTGGGACTATTGGTGAGTTTATTTTTCTCCTCCTCATGATAGTTAGTTATTTAAATTGAATTGGTTATAGAATATTTGTTGTATATTATCTTTTGAATTGTTTTTATTTATAGTTAGTGATTTACTGCAATTATCCCACAACTGTAGGGGATTTTCATGTAAAGTGGAACTGGTGACCATACTGGGGATTTCTCCCTAGAGGCATGTTTCTTGGATTTTCTTTATTCAATTTATTTTATTTTATTTCTAACTACTATCTGGCACTTAGATTAGTAACTTGCAATTGCATGTGTCTTTCTTTATTCATTTTAGCTTGATGTTTGCCTCTTTACTTCACTTTTTTGGAATTTTTTAGGAATACACAGGTTGTTCAGTTATAACAGTCACATACATATGCACTCACCAGTTAACATAGCCACATACATACACGGTCTTATTTGAGCATAGGCGCATACATATTTGTAGAGATTTTTTATTCAAATATTTTTTGGTTTTAGGGTGTTGGGCTAGGTGTCTCGGATCTCTCCTAGGACTTTAAGACTCTGTGTGTGTTTCTTTATGAGTTCAAAAGTTACTTTGATTTTTATGAAGAAAACAAGAAAAAAAGATCATTTCTTTGTTTTTTATTGTGAAATTTATAAGAGTGGTTTGAGAATTTATTCTCCATAATCTTTCTTGTCTAGGGTGGCTTTCATTACTATTTTGGATAAGTCTTTGTAGATCTAGGTAATTTTCTACCTTCTTTTTGTTTCTTTCTTGCTAGTCTTGAGAAGAAATTTTGTTTTAAATTTTCCTATTTTGTTTTACCTTTTAAACAAGAAAAAAAATTGCTTTTAGGAAGTATACTTTTGTATTCCTTTTTAGTCCTTGCTACTCGTTCATTGAAAAATAAAATTTTCTAAAGTGTTCTTTCTCTTTTCTAGTGCTTTTAGGTTTGAAATTGTATTTTTCATTCTTGAATGATTTTTCGTTTTTGAAAATTTAGTTATAGTTTTGATGAAAAAGAATAGTATATTTTATTTTGAGTTGCTTTGCATTTCAAAAATAAAAATTGCATCAGTAATGCACCCATCTAAAACAAAAAAAATCATTTTTGCATATCATCGAAAATAAAAGAGTTTTCTCCTTTTTCTGAGGCGTTTTGCACTCATTTCCAGTGAAGAAGAAGCATATTGCATATTATGTTCTTATAAGTGTTTTAATTTTTTACTAAGTATTTAAAAAAAACCATTTAGTTTCATCCATTAGCCCTTTTGAGTAAAGAACAACCCTTTCAAAATGAATGCTTAAATAAAATAAACTAGACTTTCCATATTCTAGGGTGAACAAATTATCTTCAGCTAGGGTCTTGGAATAGGTTGGAGAGTTATCTCTCCAAGGCCATAAAAATAAACTTAGGATTCTAATATAAGTAGCGGTAAAATCCAACGGTCATATAGGTATAGCTGGGAGCCTCCTCCAATACATGTGTTAAACATGAGGTTGTGTGAGGAAGATCTAAGGTGATAACCCCTATGAATCTTGACTGAATATAATGGAGAAATCGTAATTTGGGGGTTTCTCTACTGCCCATACCACCTTGAGTGACAATCCTTTCAAAGTTTTTGGATTTGTTACTCTTCTCATATGTTCGATATCAACTATCGATTGTACTCCCTAGACACTGACTACGAGTTGGTATCCATAGTATCCATTCCTAGGTTTCTTAGAGGTGACTGTGGGAGCATTCTCTTGGTACTTAGGGTGGACGTCACATCACACTTCTCATTACGTATGGAGTGTGCCCCATGAAGCATGGGTAATTTCACTGGGAAGGGATGGTTGGTGGAGGTCACGGTAAATGCCTCTCACTCCTTCGTTTGTTGTTTACAAGACTTAATCAACCTGTTCCTTCACTCAGAAGGTCCTTGCCTAACTTTATTACTACTACAGTATTAGGACCTAATCCACCTGAGATGGATTATTGGTGAAATTTTTTGTGATTTTTGTTCCCTTAGGAATTTTATATTGGTTCTCTCTTTATACATAGATGACTTATGCAAGTTTGTTGGTAGGCACCTTGAGTCTATGATTTAAAGTGGTTGATCAACCTCCTTGTTATTCCAGGATAATTCAGGGCCTTTCTCCTATCGGATTTAATTCTTCGTCGCCTCCTTTAAGGCATCGAATATATCAAACTAGAACTTTTGTATCGGCTAGTTATGTTGACATCATAGAGATAGAGCCCATAGAAACAAACACTTATGTGTTGGAGGTTACACAAATACGAATCTCGAAGCCAACGGATTCCTTCATCCTTTTAAGCCTTTTTTGATTGGATCCCAAGATCCAATTGTACTGCAGATTCCATATTTTGGGTCGGATTACACTGACAATCACTCCTTAGACTCTCGACAGGCCATGGTAATCCATATCAATGGACTACATGTTGGGCCTTCCTTTAACCAATCAAGGAAATGATGATGTTTTTGTGGTGGTTGATTGGTTTTATAATATGGCCACCCCCATAGCCTGCAATAAGAATATCACAGTGGAGGCCACTCAAAATCTCTTATTCAAATGAGTGTGGGTACACTTTGGGATACTATAGAACATCATATAATATCAGCACAGTAGGTTCCTTAACACATTCCATTCCATCCTCTGGTCACTGTTGGAGGCTAAGATTACCAAATCCACTGCCTTCCACCCCCAAAATGATGGATAGACAGAGGTCGTCAACAAAATTATCATGCTTATCTTGCACATGTACAACTCCAAACATCCGCGCATATGGAATGAGAGTATCCCCTATGATGAACATAGTTGTTGTGATAAATATTACCCTGCAGACAGGTTAATCTCCCCTTTGAACCAAGACTCCTATATTTGGTCTAAATATAGAAGAGAACAAGTGGTTCCTAATTTCCCTATAGATCTAACTAAATCAATCAAGAAAGAGAGAAGAATAATGTGTTGTACCTTACTTTGATGTTCATCCTCGCTACTCCAATCCTTGGGCTAGATCTCCCAAATCCTCAACGCAAATGAAGTCCTGCAAAGACTAGAAAAGGGACTCTTCCTCCTACTCTTGATCATTATATAAAACAAATATATATATGAAGACTGAAATGACAATAGACAATAAAATGTAGAACACATGAACTTGAAGGGAACATTTCAAGTTTATATTAATTGGAAAGCCAAAAGATGCACTTACAAAGAATGATTAAAGATGCAGTCACTTTTCCAATATCTCTTCATCTATCCTTTACATGAATCTTGACATCAAAATGTTGATACTTCTTTCAGAATCAAAGGTTTAATACTTGAATTCTCCCCCCATTCACCTTGGAAATACCTTCAATATACAGGCTTGAGAGGTACAACCACCATTAGAAAATGAAGGATATGGTTGAGGATATGTCTCCTTAAGTTTGGGATCTAATCCTAAGATGAATCCATAGCATAGGGGTTGAACACAACCAACCTTATCCCTAGAGATCTAGCCCTTACAAAAATGTGGGGGATCCCTTGATTCCCTCTAACAAGACTGGTGCTCCCCCAGAGTTGAACACAGGGTGCCATCCTATAAAGTGGTGCTCCCCTAACATGGAAATGGGTCACCACCTCATGAATTGGCAATCCCTGATCATTTCCAGGGGGGAGTCACCCTTCAAAAATGACCAAACTTGGTCAAATTTTCGAAGAAAAAGGTGTGTTTTTGGCCTTGATATGATGGGTTTCTTCCTCCAATATGACTTAGGGATCATGGAAAATGTATTTCATGGTGTCAAGGGGTCTAAATAATGAAAAATGTGAATGTAACAATAGGTAAGGTGAATATGATACTTGTGATAGTGCATGTGACACTTAACAAGGTGCATATTTCACTTTGTGACACTTGCGACTCTTAGGGTTTGAACTCAAGTGTGAAATTTTGGTGTGTAAAAATAGCTACAACAAAGCCCTTCATAGCTCGAACGACCATAGTTCCTTTCATAGGTGGGGTTGGGATTTCAACCATTAGTTCCCATTGAAGTCGCACTACCCCTTGCATCCACATAGGAAGAATCATCCCATGCTCAATCTATGGATAACAAAGCCACCAAGTTTATTGAATGAATTCAACACATCTAGAAATAGGTACATGATATTTTATAGAAATCCAATGCTAAGTACAAACAATTCCATGATCAACAATGGGTGTCACACAAGTTTTAGGTGGGAGACAAGGTATGGTTGCATTTGCAGAAATATCACCTTACAGGACCCCATCGAAATATTCATCCACTTCACTATGGAACTTACACCATCAGAAAGGATGTGGGTGACAATGATTTTGAGCTAAGTATTTGCCCCTTCTTTGGCCTGCACCCTGTGTTCAATGTGGACCTCATTCGGCCATACTTTCCAACATTATTGGACACATCAGAGATCACAGAGCAATTGAAACCGACAGAGCTCAACCCTCACTGCATGAAATAGGAAACCATTGATAGTACTAGGTACAATCAGATTAAGGTAACTTGATAATACATGATCAAGTTTTATCAGGTTGTCAAAGCAAGGCAGCTCCTACAACAAGGAAAGTGGCTCACCTGGGGTCAAGTTCAACAGAAGTTTCCCCATATGATGGAGGAAATAAATGCAATGAATTAAATTGCTTCCTAATTGTGTAGGACTGATCTAGGTGGATATTTGTGGCCACCCACCTACTCCACTAGCTCAAAGAAAAATTTTCACTTTGGCCATTATTTCCTAGTTTTTTGGGTCCTAAACTTTTGGGACCATTTTGAGGCCCTAAACAATGTTTTTTGGGAACGACGTTGTCACACTATAGTATTTAGCCAAAGTGTGACGAAAAAATGTGTATTCATAGCATATTTATTTCCAACGAGCTATCATGCACCTAAAACCAAGATAATATGCAAAAGTTATGACCCCGAGAAGTTGATGTAACAATTTACCCCATCGGGGCCCACATGAATTTTGGCACTTCATCTCCTAGGGTTTGGGTTTTGGATGTTTAGGGTTTTCTCATTTATGATTTGTGTTAAAAATTCCTTTGGATCCTTATTGTAACCATCTTCTGGTGAATGATCATAGTTGTCACATCTCTTCTTAGAGACAAACTACCACCATTCTCTTTATTAATAGAAGGAAAGTTTTACTACATCTTTGTGTATTTATTTGTTATACATGTGTATTCCATTTATTTCCATTTGTAAATCCATATCATCCTGACCCATTAGGCAACAACAAAGGTGGATGAACTATGTGCTTAAGGAAATTGCTAAAGAAGAAATGCAAAAGTGTCTAGATGCTCAATTTATTTACCTGATTTTGGATAGCTAGTGGGTCTTTCCCCTCGTCATTGTACTATAAAATAATGTGAACTGGAGTATTTGTGTTGAATATCATGAACTTAACAAAGCCACTTTAAAATATTGTTTTCCTCTTCCATTCATCGACCAACTATTAGACACACTAGCTGGAGAAAAGTATTTCTCTTTTCTCAATGGATTTAGTGGGTATAACTAGATAAGTATTGCACATAAGTACCAAGATAAGACAACTTTCGCATTCCCCTTGGGGACATATTATTATAAAGTGTTACCCTTTTGACTATGTAATTTCCCCGATACTTTTCAGAGAGTGATCTTAGTTGTCCTTTCTGACCTAATCCACGAGTGTGTGGAATTCTATAAGGATGAGTTCTTTGTGTATGGTGATACTTTTCTCGAAACATTAGAGAATTTAGAAAAAAAATTGATATGGTGAAAATAAACTAACCTTACTTTTAGTGATGTTAAATGTCGAATATTGCAAATGAAAAGTGTTGTTCATGGCCATTTTATATCCAACACTGGAATTCAAGTTGACCCAACAAAAATAATAGTCATATAAAACATTCTGATTCTGGAATATTTAAAAGAAGTAAGAAGATTCTTAGGACATGTTGGTTATTATAGGATATTTATAGAAAATTTCATAAAAGTGGGCACTCCTTTGTTCAAATTACTTTTCAAAGACACCAATTTCTTTTGGGATGATCATTTCCAACATGTTTTTGAAGTACTACAAAAAAAACTTACACAAGACCAGTCTTGAGAGGACCAAATTGGTCTCTCCCATTCCATATTTCAATCGATGCCTCTGTTGGCCCTTGGTTATGGAAGGAAGAAAATAACGAGGAAGAAAAGATAAAAAGAAAGCTTCACGGGAGACATAGTGACTATCACTAGGTCGAAGTGAGCAAAAGAAAAGAAAATATGGAGTGAAGTATGGAAAAACAAGATGTTGGATGAGGAGATCGAGGATGACAGATCAGTAAGGAAGATGGACCGAGGATGACTCAGGAAGTTGAAAAATCTAGCATTAGATGCCTTGGAGCACCGCGAGATGAAGAAGGAAAGACAGGCTGGTGAAGCCAAGAAATAATGATTCAAGTTGACCTACGGTTGTAGGCACCTAGGGTTTTGGTAATTAGGGTTTTTGACACCTAGGTTTTGACCTGAGGCTGTTGGTGATGGATTATAATGTATAAATAGAGGTCGCGAGGACCTAGGTCGGGGGGGGTACTGTGGCTTTGACTCGTTATTGATTATTGTTCGTTGGGAGAATATTGTATTAGGGGTGAGAGAAGTGTTGTGAGAGAGAGCCTTCTGGGATTGTAAGATCTTCAGTTGGGTGCGCAGGGTGGGGAGAAGGAGAGAGAGAAGAGAAAGGATCTGCTAGCCAAGAGTGCAGATCAGAACTGCAAGCTTTATCTGAATATATCATAAGCACAGTTCTGTGGACGTATCCCTAGAGAGAGGGTGAACCATGTACATCTATTGTTGTGTGTGTGTGTTAAGAACCAAACATCAATATAGCATAGAAAAACCTCAGGAAAAGTACTCAATGCCTTGAAAAAGAGATAATTTTAGATAATGAGCCTCTTCGAGGGGGAAACCTCCTTTTACCCCACTTAAATGTTCAAGTACAAGATAATTCAAAATGAAAATGTCTCCTTGGTATATATAGGAGACTAGGAGGTATAATTACAACTAATGTCCTAAAGCCGACATAAATAAAATAACATTACTAATATAATATGCCCCAATTAAGGGGTAATGAGCCAATATTAGGACTTAACATGCCCCTCCCCTTGAGACAAGTGTTGTCCGCAACGCTTGAGTAACTCTGG
>ML790588.1:265061-287714 GCA_009831015.1 Picea engelmannii | reverse complement strand
CATTGACTCAAAGACGACACAGGGAATGACCTTGTAGCAAATCGAATGAGAGACAAATGGATTTCCCAAACCGGCTTCAAATGATGAATAGGGGGTGTCATGTTCAAGAGCGACACTTACTGCCAATCAATATGAAGATGAAACATATCCCTTTCCCAAATTCCCCCCCACGATTTCTGGTGAGTACCTCTTTATTTTTACGCAAGCTTGAGGAGGATAACATATGCTTGTTGATAAAAGCTCATCCTTCGGATGAGTCCCTCGGAGTATATTTAAAAAACCCTAAGAAGGAGTGGTTCGGTCCCATCATGGGTCTGTCAATGTTTGTTTAACGAGTCCAGAGATAGAAAACTCGAAGGTTTTTCAAGATTATAGAGTTTGGAAAAACACTTAAAAGAGAACTCTCTCAGTTCCTTTTTCGTAATATAGTCTGGACGAGACCAAAAAAGATATAAATTATCGCTCACCAGATGCCTACTTCAAATACTTTATCGAGCGTGAAAATAGCAAGGTCGCTCGACGATCTTTGCATGTTTAGAGAGTCTGAAAAGAGCTTAAAGAAGACTCCAGGGGGGTTCCTTTTTCGTATAACCTTGTTGAGCCTGAAAAAGTGATAAAACTATGCTCGATCATATTCTCATGTATTTATGAGCGCAAGAATGGACAAAAACGATGCTCGAGGTTTTATGTAAAAAACCCTAAAAAACAATAAAAAACACACGAGCTCAATTTTCACAATTTTACATTTTCACAATTGAGCTCAAAAAACTCCTCTTTTACATTTTCACAATTGAGCTCAAAAAAATCCTCGTTTACCCTCTTTTATCCTCCGAGTTCGGCGTTAATTTGCAGGAGCTACGAGAGACCATTCAATGAGCCGTCTGCGACATTAAGGTAAGCTCCTCGTCCTTGACATTTTCATGGTTTCATTTTGTCATTTCATTGGTTAAATTTCCATTTTTAAGATGTTTTTCTAGGCCCTATATGCACATTGTCATTCTCGCAGGCAGCCCATACGGGGCCTGCGAGAATGATGAATTCTCACAGGTAAGCCTTAAGCCACCTGTAAGGTTCTCGCACTGTGCAAATGGGGCACCTGCGAGAACCGCAAAACTCAATTTTTTTTTAAATTTTTAACCAAATGAAAAAGATCTAAAGCATGAAAAAGTTATTAATCCTCTTTTTATGTCCTTGTGCAGATAATTGGCCATAAACATGGTGCTTGAGTGGTGTGAAAGGGAACATGAAGAGGATAATGAAATGGCCGAGAATCATCCTCCTACCATAGCTGCATTGAGAGATTGTGGGCTCTTGAAATACTTTCGCATTCTGGGAATGAGGGCCCAAGTCAGACTACTAGAGTACATGGTCCGTATGTGGGACCTAGATCAACAAGTTTTTCATGTGGGAGCTCACACACTGTCCATAGACATTGAGGATATATAATTTTTGACTGGATTGTCCCGACGCGGATACTATGTTAGCCTGACTGGTAGTAGAGGTGGTGGGCTAAAGATGAGTGAGTACTGCAATCAATACTGTGTACCCGAGGATGAAAGGAAAAAAGGAAAAGTGGCTATCTGGGGGGTTCAAGACTTGACCCTTCGTACTATCCTTTTCACTATAGCTTGGATGGCTGGGAGTTCTGCTCCTCATATGGAATTACAGAGCTACTTCCAGTATGCCATCGAGTGTACCGATCCTCGAGTATTCAACTGGGCAGATGTTGTGCTTCACAGTATCAAAAAACAATTGACCAAATGTAGGCGAGGTGACCTAAAGAAATTTGGGTATGGATCGTTGTTGGTGTCCTTCTTCCTTGAGAGGGTCCCCATATTTAGACTATAGGTTGAGTGGAACATACCAGGTCCTAGGGATCCAAGGATGTTGAGATGGTGTCGGCTCATGGCCCGGCACGTAGCAGGACTGATCGTCAAGTACGACGATATTTTCTTTGACTAGCTTCAAACCCAGATGTTGATGGTCGATGAATACGCATATGCCAGGTTGGATTTCCAAGGAGATCTGGATTTAGCACTACCATAGGATACTTAGTGGGGTGACCTTGGTAAGAAGTACATGCATTTTATCTTTTTTAAATGTTTTTGAATTTTTATGATATTCAAATGTTTTTGGTTTTATACATTCATACAAAGACTAAAACAAAATCGTTTGTTGATAACACAGATGTTGGACCGTATAGACCTCCCGGCACTTCTCCCATCCAGTGGCAAGGAGAGGTAGCGGCAACACCACAATATGTTGAGGATTATCATGTAGTGGAACAGAATCTAGAGGGCCTTACTGCAGACATTCCAGATATGACTCTGGAAGAGGTCCCACGACGCGATCAATGTCATACTGTAGGGGTATTAGCAGCTATGAGTCGACTTCTCTATAGGGTTGCTAGGGCAGTCGTGTGTTACCATGAACGTCATCCATGGCATCACTTTGTAGAAGCTATAAGCTTCAAATTTTGATATTTTGGTCTTCGAACAAACTTTTTATAAAAACTCTTTTGATCGTTATATATACAGATGGCTTCTACCGGATTACTTTATAATGTGTGAATTTTGATGTGTTTGATTTATAAATGGTTCAAATGTCTGTCCAATACATAATTAGCCAAAGCATCTGTTAATGTATTAAGACATCTAGGAATATGCTAATATTCAATGTGATCAAAATAACATTCCAAGAGGCGAATTCGCAAGTACACCCGTAACAAAGTAGGACTTTGAATAGAGTAGATATTACTTAGTTGTAGTACTACAAGATGCGAGTCAAGTCGCATAACCAAATGATGAATTCTGAGCGAGATAGCATCAACCAATAATTCAATAACGATGCTATACTCTGCAATGCTGTTGGTCGCACGGCCGAGGCACACACCTCGTAAAGATACAAGTTCATTTGTTGGGGCATAGATTTCCCACGTAGCGGATGCAAGGTTTTGAGTACTATGGCTAGTTCCATCAGCGAAGCCAATATAGGGTAGCAAAGACTCCAACATCTGGAAATCAAACACAACGTCACATAAGGGCAGAGACCAAATAACGACAAAAGAAAACTATAGTAACACACACAAAGTATGATACATTAAAATACATGTACTTGTACACAAATGATTTATGCATAGTACTTCTTCAAGTACAACCCATTCCTGGGTTCACTCAAAGGGATACCATCGTAATCTACCAGCTCATATGCTCCTTTTTCCAAAACTCGGCGAACAATATAAGGACCTCGCCACATGGGTTCGAATTTCCCAACTCCTAACACATCTCGATCCTGTTCATAGAGAAGAACAATATCACCTTCAGAGAAAACGCGAGGCTTGACATGCTTGTCATATTGTGCATTGACACGTTTCTTCTGGGCTTCTATTACTAGAGTGGTGTCATGTTGAGTCTCGTCTAATCACATTAGATACAATAGACGTTCTTCTAAAGCAGAAGTGTTGGGTAAGAGTTCTACAACTAGCTTCAGAGAGGGTATCTCGAATTCTATAGGAAGAATGGCTTCCACACCATAGACTAATCGAAAAGGCATAAACCCAGTAGCGGATTTGACAGATGTCCGGTATGCCCACAATGCCGAAAACAACATTGTGTGCCAACTTGCTTTATGAATTCCTATCATCCGTCCGAAGCATAGTTATTAGAACTTTTTTGATTGCTTCGACTTGACCATTAGCTTGTGGATAATAGGGTGTTGAGTTATCATGACGAAGACCCAACTTTTCCGTAAGTTCCGACATCATAAAATTCCAGAAAGTATGTGTTTGGAGATATATAATGATATCCCCATACCAAAGATCGTTAGTGATAATAAGGAAAAGAGATTCATTGGGTAGTGAATCTACTACTACATTTTCCGTTGCAGAATGAGGAAAATCACATATCAACTCAGCAAAAACCGATGACTTCTTAGACTTGGCGTGATCGAATTCCAAGTCAAACTCCTGAAGGATGACAATCCATTTGGATTACTTGCCCCCAAGCAATTGAAGTGTCAAAATAGGTTGCATAGGGTTACAATGAGAAATCACCGTAGTCTTACGTGAGAGGATATAATGCCGGAAGAGTTGGACTGCTTGAACGGCAGCCAAGGCCAGTTTTTCGACATGTTGATACTTAATTTCAGTTGGTGGGAGACTTCGACTCAAGTAGTAAACAACATGTTCGTCGTGTGCATCATCCTCTTGGATGAGAACCATGCCAATAGTGTACTCTGAGGCAGCAAGATAAAGGAAATAATCACAACTGTAATTAGGAGGAAAGAGAAGTGGAGCTCGCGTTACAGACAACTTTAAAGCTTCAAAAGCATTGTTGGCAACGGTATCCCAGACGAACTCTGAATCTTTCTTTAATAGCCATGTAGAATCACGAGTTATCCCCAGTGGAGTCGCCAATTTTTTTATTGGATAAATTCGTAAGTGCGGACACAAACCAATCTCCCTAGATCCACCTGGATCTAGAACAAAGCAAGACAGAATAATACTCTTTCCCTAGATTTTGACTATTGAATGAACTAGGAGGAAAAAACAAAGTACATACCTTATGATCACTTCCTTTGTTCTTTGTTACTCCCGCTTCACTCCAGTGCTCTCATATAGTCAAGACCAAAACAATACAAACCAACCGAAGTGAAGAAAGCACAATCTATTAAACAATGAATCTATGTATATGATCAAGGAGTTATACAATAAAGTGGAATTAGCTTTATGGGAAAGGGACATATTACTGTATCATATTGATGGAAAGTAAAGATTACAACCTGAGCCTTGATGTTGAAAACTTCCTTTCGATGGCCCTTAGCTCCGACACACACACTTGCTCACTTGCATGAAGAAGATCAACCACCTTTGATAAACTTGCTGGAGTTCTTAGCTGCTGTAGCATCAATCCTTCACACAGTCTTTCACCAATTCTCCAATGAATCTTACTTAACCTTGTTTTCTTCTAACTTTTTCCATGAGAATTCACTCAATATATAGGAGATAATGAATTGGTTACTTGGATAAGAATGATCCCAAAATATCAGGGAATCCAGTACTAGGATAACCATTCGAATTCCATCTCATTCTTCTAGAAGATTCCCTTCTAGAAGCTTCAAGAATTCATCTTTTTCCTTGCTTTAGAAAGAGTTCGCACCCTAGCAGTTCAACACAGTGCGAACTTCTCGCACACTGGCTTAAGGCAGCTTGCGAGAATCAATCATTCTCGCAGGCCAATATACTAGCAGACTGCGAACAGTCCTCAAAAATGTGATTTCTAGAAAGAGATGACGGTAACTTTTCTCAGGAGAAAGTTCTAATGAAGAGCTTGAGTACACCATCATCAATACATCATCACGATGACCAAAATCATGGGTAACAATATGTCATAAGGTGGGTCTCTTGCAGATCATTTAAATGAATTTAATAAAGTTATTGACCAACTAAGTTATGTAAAAGTGGAATTTGATGATGAGGTCAGGGCTCTTCTAATCCTGTTCTCATTGCTAGAAATATGGAATGGCTTGGTCATGGATGTAAGTAACTCTATCTCTGGTTCAAACACTCTAAAATTTGATGACATTGTTGGTGTTATTCTTAGCGAAGAAATGCAACAGAAAAAAATAGGTGAGACATCAAGTAATGCGTTAAACATGGGGAACATAGGAAGACAAAAGTATAGAGGAAAGGGCTCATGGAACCATGGGAATTATAGGAAGGGAAGATCCAAATATAGTCTGGGAAAGACAAAGTGTTGGAATTGTGGGAAGAAATAACACTTGAAGAAAGACTGCAGAGCTCCAAATAAATAAAGAGATGGAGAACAAGAGAAAAATCAAGAAGCAAATGTAACAGGTGATGTGTTACAGGATTCTTTGATTCTTTGTGTAGATAGTATTTCTAAGTCTTGGGTAGTAGATTTAGGGGCTTAATTGCATGCCAAACCCCATAGGAAACATTTTCTAGATAATGTTCAATGTGATTTTGGACAGGTTTGTTGGCAATATGGAAATATAGGTTGGCATTGATGGAATTGACATTGGCAGTGTTACATATATATAAATCTAAAACAGAGAAGAACATCTTGACATTATGTTGCCAATGATGACATGTCTATGTTGACAAAACCATTGATGGGGCATGTAAAATGACATAAGAAGTGATGTATGTTGACCTACTAACTGTGATGGTTATGAGGCACTCTGTTATTACAAGCTCTATGATGTGCCTGAAAGATAGGGGTTGTCTTTGTGAGAATTCTCATACTAACTATCCTATTACTGATATTTTACAGTAGACCTCTGCTTGCCAATGCTGATGCTTGCCTATCCTAGTTCTCATACTAACTATTCTATTATTGACCTTACAATATAGGTGTTTTCTAGTAGACCTCTGCTTGATAATGTTGGAAGAGTATTTATCCATGTATAACCAATCTACAGGCCTCTAGACTTCTATCGATTGATATGCATATGAAAAAAAAGATGGGATGCCAAGATATGGACACAAAAATCAAGATGAAGTGCATTATGTAAAAAATATCAAATATGTAGGTGTGTTGGTACATGCTGATCCTAGTTTGAAAAGGAATGACTAGAGTAGGCTAAAGACAAGATCCAAGTCAAGGACATGGATTGTAATCATGTTGTTGCAAATTCTCCAACATCACATAGAAGGAGAGGTAGACTGAGGCTTAGAAGTAAAATACAGAATGTGTCACTGCTTGAGAAGAAATAAGAGAATATGGAACTTACAAATCTCTTAGATCGAGTGCTAATCCCAGTTAAGGAGAGTTTGGAAGAGCCCAGCGCAAAGATCAATGTTTTTATTTAAGATTTAAGCTACCATGGATGGACCTGCAATGCCCGAACCTGTGAGTTACATTTGTGGAGACTGTGGAGCTGAGAATTCACTAAATCCTGGTGATGTAATTCAATGCAGAGAATGTGGTTATCACATCCTGTACAAGAAATGTACTTGAAGAATTGTTCAATATGAAGATTGTTGAGATCATTTTGCAATTGTCACATTGATTATTAAGGGCATGCTTTGAAACATTTCTAGATTTGGGGATGAATGAGAATGTAGATTTTGATATGACAATATGGAAACTTAATTGTTTTGATTCAAGCATACATTTCACAACTTAAGCTTGAAGGAATTTCTCTCACATTTGACATGGATTTCATTACTCAGAGTGCAGGCCACCTCATGAGAGCACTATAACTATGGCATTAGTACAAAAACTTGAACGTAATCAAGGGAAGTGCTTTAAGAGTCGATGGAAGCTTGATGTTGAAGAGAAACTAGACATTGTGGTTAATACATTTGGGCCAAAGAGGAAGCATGGACGACTGATAAAGATTGAAAACTGAACAACCATTCGATCAAGTGATCGACAATGTTGATTAACTCATCCATTTGGGAATTATCCCACATTGGTAAAGGGGAAATGTTTAAGTGGGTTTATATTGATATACCTCTCTATGCTTATTTGACACGTAGTGCAGAGGTATGGTGGGCGCTCTAGGTGCTTGGAATTCACTAGAAGATCACCATCCTGGAGCCCAGGATGACCTATCAGCCCCCCCCCTACCTTTTGTAAGAAGTGACTACAACCGTTGATTTAATATTTTTTTATCTAATTGTTTGGCATGAAGGTCATATGGGTGATTGTGGGCTTAATTGGTAATACTGCCAATTTTATCAAAGTCTGTGGCATAACGCCAAGTTTGGAGGATCACCAAGTTCACTACCAAGTTAATAAAATTTTGAATGTTGAGATTTCTATTCCTGTCGGAGTTTTTGGCATACTGCCAATTGTAGAGGTTTGCCAAAAACTAGTTAAAACCTTGCACAACACCAAAGATTTCAGACTGTCATGATTTTGGTAAATGACAAAGATCATTGTGAACATGGATCACATGAAGAAGATAACAGAGGCTATAAAAACCTCACCATAACTATTAAATGGTTTACATGCTATCATATGATCTCCAAAATTAATAAAACCCTGCAGTAACACAAAGACAGTAAGATGCACGTAAAAAAAAACCTAGATAGATTGAATATTTGTTAAAATCATTCATGCATTAAAAGATGAATTGAATATTTGTTAAAATCATTTATGCATTAAAATATGGAATTAAATCAAAGAAGAATGATAATTGTGTTAGTAATAATCAATGTTAATTAAATTTATAATATATTAAATGAAGAAGTATGATGTTTATGAAGAGTTGCATTGAAAATATTAAAGACTTATAAGTATGCTGAAATATGAAGAAGAAGTGTGTCTGTCAAAGAATTATTGAAGATCAATAATAGAAGGAGACAGAGAAGCAGCTATGAAACCCAATGTTTGATATAGAATACCATTACTAGACTGCATATCCTATTTCCATATTGATGAATAGAGGGTGGTAGGGAGGTGCAAGGGCAGGTTGGAGCCTGCAGGGGAGTAGGTGTTCCTTGTCAGTTGTAGATGACTAAATAGGGGGTTGTATCCTCCTACCAGTTGGAGCTGGTGAACAAGGGTTGTGGGTGCATCCTGATCAGTGGGTTCTAATCTAAAGAGGAAGAACATATTCCTTCTATTGTAACTTGTAAAACATAATTTTGTAGTTAATAGAAAAGTGTTTGTGGTTTTCCCAATTGGGTTCCATGATAAAACATTGTGTTCAATTTTTTTTTGCATTGACAAAAGTAAAAATTTTGATAACATTATTCTATCACTGATTCACCCCCCCCCCTCTTAGTGATAGGATCTGATCCTTCAATTGGTATCGGAGCAGGTCTCTTCACTAAATTTTTAAATAACTTGAAGAGAAATATACATCATAATGGATCATTAGTTGAAGATGTCATTAAAAGTCCCCCTATTTGAAGGTGAAGACTTTTTTTTTCTAGAGTGTTAGAATGAAAAGTTATTTGATGTCCATTGGACTGGAAGTATGGAAATTAGTTGAAAAAGGATATGATGTTCCATAAGTCACTCCCATAGAAGTAGAAGAGAAGAAGAAATTTTGGGAACATGGAAAGGATTTAAACACACTACAAGTTGGACTGAGTAAGAAGATCCTTGCTAAAGTACTAAACTGTAAAAATGAAAAACAACTCTGGGATGAATTGGAAACTATATATGCAGGAGATTCCAAGGTAAAGAGGGCCAAACTCTAGACTCTCAAAGTACAATATGAAGGTCTAAAAATGAAGGATGAAGAAAATATCTCAGAGTACTTCGAAAGAGTTGATAATATTGTTAATGAAATCAGAGGTTTAGGAGTAGAAGTGCCAGACAATGAGTTTGTTGAAAAGATATTAAGAACACTACCTATGTTGTATAATCCTAAAGTGTCCACTCTTGAAGATCGAGAGAATATTGATCAACTCACCATGGATGAATTGTATGGAATCCTCATAGCCTATTAGTTGATATTAGGTCATGAGAGCCTCCCAAAAGGAGAGGCAGCCTTCAAGGTGCTCAAGAAAAAAAAAATGAGAGGAAAAAACCTCAACACAACCATCATGAAGAATCTGATGTAGAAGAAGCCAATTTTATTAAAAAACTTTAGAAAGGATCAGAGAGGTACAAAGGCAAGCTGCCTTTCAAATGTTTTAATTGTGGAAAGGTTTTCCACTTTGCAGTGAAGTGTCCCTATCCCAAGGAGGACCCTAAATATGAAGAAGACAAAAATAAACAATACAAGAAGAAGGAAAAACCCGACTATAAGAAAAAGTATTATAAAGGGAAAAATATGTTATACTCAAAAGAATAAAACATCAGTTCATCGGAGTCTAGTGACAGTGATGATGATGAAGTCATTTTTCTAGGTATTAAAGATTCTAATGAGATAGAATAAATTGAGCATGAGGAAGAGTCATAAGATGAAGCAGAGGTTAATAAGGAAGAAGAACTTCTTAGTGCCTTGGATGAATTAAGAAGATACAAAAACATATACAAACAACTACAAATTTTTGTAGTTGAACAAAAAGAAAAACATGAACATAAAGAAAAAGAGATCGAGAAACTCATGAGCAACCTGAAAAACCAAATCCTAGAAGCAAATAGGATGGAAGAAAGATTGGAAAAGTCTCTTAAAGAGAAACAAATAACCTGTGAAAGAATGGAGGCATAATTAGTTCACCTAAGAAAAGATCTTGATGCAAAACTTATTCAAACAAGATATGAAAATAGCTCTAAAATATTAGATAATATTATTACCACACAAATGGATTCAAGTAAAAAAAATGGAGTAGGTTATTCTCAAGAAGAAAACCAAGTTAACTCAAAATCTTATGCAGTTGCTCTCCTCGGTACATTCAATAAGAAAGATGAAGAAAAGACAAGTAATGATCATAACTCCAGAGGATTACTTCCACCCATCAAGAAGGAATATAAGACAACACCAAAGAAGGTTTATCAAAATAGGTATCCTCACATTTTCTTTGGTTATTTCTTTGCATGCTCTAATTTCGGACACAAATCTATGAATTGTAGAGCATATGGAAGAAAAAATGTGAGGGTTAAGAACTATAACCTTAAAGATAACCAAATGGTAGATCAAGTTAAAAGAAGAAATTATAACTCCTTTACACCTCTACAAGAAGGGAACTTAGAATGCTTCAGATGTCATAAGTATGGACATAAATCAAGTAATTTCATATTAATGAAAGTATCAGAAAAACCAAAGTTCATTAGAGAGCAAAAGAAGCTTTGGAAAGAAAAAGCATCAAAAGAGGAATGTCTTATTTCCTTGAAATCCCAAGATAAAGAAGATCTCTGGTATGTTGACAGTGGTTGCTCAAAACATATGAAAGGAAATAAGGACAAGTTTTTGAACTTAAAGAAACAAAAGGATAAAGTTACATTTGGTGACAATGCTTCAGGTAACATACTTGGGAAAGGCACTATGAATTTGGTAAAAGACAAAGCGAAGGATGTGTTTCTTGTTGAAAAACTGAAACCTAGCCTATTAAGTGTCATCCAAACCTATGATCAGGGGCACATTTGCATCTTTGATTCCCAGAAATGTGAGATTAGGAGAAAGGACTCAGGAAAATTGGTTGGTACTGATCCTAGAACTCATGAGAATGTATATATACTAAATACAAAATTGAATGAGGAGTGTCATATAAATTTAGTAGATGAAAGTTGGATATGGCATAGAAGGTTGGGGCACATTAACTTTGACAATTTAGTGAAAGTCAACAATCTTGGGGCAGTAAGAAACTTGCCAAAGATCACAAAACCCTCAAATCCTATGTGTAGACATTCTCAACTAGGGAAGCAAACTAGGATAAGGTTCAAAACAAAAGAATACTCAACCTTAAAACCTTTAGAGCTTGTTCACACCGACCTCTATGGACCTACGAGGACCAAGAGTTTTCAAGGACAGTCATACTTTATGTTGTTCATTTATGATTATACTAGAATAGCTTGGGGATGTTTTCTCAAGGAAAAATTAGAAGCACTTAACAAATTCAAATCTTTTAAGACCCTTGTTGGAAATGAAAGAGAGACAAAAATCAAATGTCTTAGATCATACAATCATGGTGAGTTCACCTCAAAATATTTTTACCTCTTATATGAAACTCGTGGAATAAAAATACAATTATCTGCTGCCAGAACACCTCAACAAAATGGGATTGTTGAGAGAAGGAATAGAACAATGTAGGAGGTTGTAAGGCCTATGCTCAATGAAGAAAGATTATCTAATGGATATTGGAGGGAATTTGTAGGCACAACAATATACATATTAAACATAGGTCAACTCAGGATTAATAGTAATAAGAGTCCTTATGAACTATGGTTTGGGAGAGCTCCTTTGGTAAAATACTTCAAGGTCTTTGGAAGTAAGTGTTACATCAAAATGCTTGATGAGAATCGCAGAAAATTTGATGCTAGATCTGATGAAGGTATCTTTCTTGGATATGCTTCTAGTAAGAAAGAATACATATGTTACAATCTTAGATTACTTAAGATTGTTGAGAGTGCAGATGTTAAGGTGGATGATTTAAAAACAATAAAGATCAAACATCAAGAGACCATACTTGACAATGAACATGAAGATGATGATGAGTCAGTTGGTACACAAGCAGAAGAAGTAGAAGAGAATAAATAAGAAAAAGAATGTATATAAGAGGATGAAATGGAAACCAGTGAATATCAGGGAGATATTTAAGAAGAAGATATAAGAGAATAATCCTCAAGAAGAGACACAAATACACCCTCAAGAATAACTCAAAAGAATCATCCTGAAGAACTGATTATTGGAAATAAAAGAAATGGAGTGCAGACAACAAGGCAATTGTTGTGTCAGACATAAATAACACGTTTTTCATATATTGAGACCAACTCAATCAAAGAGGAATGGAAAGATGAGAATTGGGTCAATGCTATGAATGAAGAATTGGACGAGATTTATAAAAATCAAACTTGGGAACTGGTTCCAAGACCAAAAAATAAGAATGTCATTGGAACTAAATGGGTGTATAAAAACAAAGTGAATGAGAATGGGAAAGTAATCGGGAACAAATTCATATTGGTATGTAAAGGGTATGCTCAGGTTGAAGGGGTATACTTTGAAGAAACCTTTTCACCTGTGTCCAGATTAGAGGCAATTAGGATGTTCTTATCCTTTTCTAGCTACAAAAAATTGAAAGTATACCGGATGGATGTCAAGTCAACATTTCTCAATGGAAACTTAGAAGAGGAAGTCTATATTGAGAAACCAGAAGGATTTCAATTAACTAACAAAGGAGACTATGTCAGTAAACTAAAGAAATCACTCTATGGGATAAAAAAAGCATCCAGAGCATGGTATGCAAGGCTAGATTCTTATTTACAAGTACAAGGCCTCAAAAGACGATCAACAAACATCAATCTTTATTATGAAATTGTTAGTAATAACATGATTATTGTGGAAGTATATGTTGATGATATTATATTTGGGAGTGAATGATGAAAAAATGAGTAAGGACTTTGCTAGGAGGATGCAACAAGAATTTGAAATGTCCTTCCTTGGTGAACTGAATTTCTTTCTAGGATTACAAATGTACAGTCCAAAAGGATATTCTTTATCCATCAATCCAAGTATGTTAAAGATATGCTTAATAATTTCCAGTTAGAGGATTGCAAACATTTTTGTACACCTATGACATTTGGATGCAAAATAAGAAAGGAAGATGAGTCCAAAGATGTAGATCCAAAACACTACAGATCAATGATTGGGAGTTTACTATATGTAACAACTTCTATACCTGATGTCAAGATTTTTTTTGGAATGGTGGCTAGATTCCAAGCTACAACAAAAGAGATCCATGTTCAAGATTTGAAAAGAATCTTTAGGTATTTAAAAGGAACCATAGATCTTGGTTTGTGGTACCCTAGAAAGAATTCATTCTCTTTAAGGTCCTATTCAGATGCAGATTGGGAAGGTTATGTAGATGAAAAAAAACATACAAGTGGAGGAGCATTCTTATTGGGAGAATCATTGGTAGCTTGGATAAGCAAGAAACAGTCCTCAATTTCTCTGTCTACCATTGAAGCTGAGTATATTGCAACAACAGAATGTTGCACACAAGTGGAATGGATGAAAAAAACCTTACAAGACATCAAAGTAGTGTTTGAAGAACCCACTACTATCTAATGTGATAATACAAGTTCTATAAGTCTCTTCAAGAACCTTGTCCAACACTCCAAAGAAAAACACATTACAATAAAATACCATCATCTAAGAGATCAGGCTGAAAATAAGAACATTAAATTGGAATATGTCTCAACACAAGAACAAGTTGCATATATTTTCACTAAACCCTTAAGAAGAGATGTATTTGAATATCTCAAGCAAAGATAGGGAGTAGTCTCTATTCCAATCTAATATCTCAAGAAAATAATGCATCAATTGGCATCAATTCAGGGGGAGACAATGATCAAAGTCAGGGGGAGTCATTCAACCCTTTTCCCTTGATGTCAAAGGGGGAGAAATGAAAATAGTATTGCCATCAATGCCAAAGGGGGAGATTGTTGGAAACATGGAAATACAGGTTGGCATTGATGGAATTGACGTTGACAGTGTTACATATATATAAATCTAAAATAGAGAAGAACATGTTGACATTATGTTTCCTATGATGACATGCCTATGTTGACAGAACCATTGATGGGGCATGTAAAATGACATAAGTAGTGATGTATGTGGACCTGCTGACTTTGATGGCTATGAGGCACTCTGTTATTACAATATTTTTTATGTGCCTGGAAGACAGGGGTTGTCTTTGTGAGAATTCTCATACTAAATTTCCTATTACTGATATTTTACAATAGAGCTATGCTTTCCAATGATGGTGCTTTCCTATCCTAGTGCTCATACTGACTATCCTATTATTGACATTACAACATAGGTGTTTGTTAGTAGACATCTGCCTGACAATGATGGAAGAGTTTTAATCCATGTATAAACAATCTGCATGCCTCCAAACTTCTATCGATTGATATCCATGTGAAAATAAAGATGGGCTACCAAGATATGGACACAAAACTCAAAATGAAGTGAATTATGTAAACAATATCAAATATATAGGTTCATTAGTACATGATTATCCTAGTTTGAAAATGGATGAATGGATTAGACTAAAGGACGAGATGCAAGTCAAGGACATGGATTGTAATAATGTTGTTGCACATTCTCCAGTATCACATAGAAAGAGAGGTAGACCGAGGATTAGAAGTAAACTACATAATGTGTCACTGCTCAAGAAGAAAGAAGAGAATATGGAACTTGAAAAGCTCTTAGATCGAGTGCCAATACCAGTTAAGGAGAGTTTGGAAGAGCCCAATGCAAATATCAATGTTTTTCTTCGGGATTTAAGCTACCATGGATGGACCTGCAATGTCAGAACCTATGAGTTACATTTGAGGAGATTGTGGAGCTGAAAATTCACTAAATGTTGGTGATGTAATTCAATGCAGAGAATGTGGTTATTTCATACTGTACAAGAAACGTACTAGAAGAATTGTTCAATATGAAGCTCTCTAAGATCATTTTGCAATTGTCACACTGATTATTGAGGGCATGCTTTGGAACATTTCTAGATTTGGGGATGAATGAGAATGTAGATTCTGATCTGACAATATGGAAACTTAAATGTTTTTCTTCAGGCATACATTTCACAACTTAAGCTTGAAGGAATTTGTCTCACATCTGACATGGAATTCATTACTCAGTGTGCAGGTCGCCTCATGAGATCACTATAACTGTGGAATCAATACAAAAACCTAAACGTAATCAGGGGAATCACTTTAAGAGTCAATGGGAGCCTTTTTTTGAAGAGAAACCAAACATCGTGGTTAATAAATTTGGGCCAAAGAGGAAGCGTGGAAGACCGAGAAATATTGAAGACTCAACAACCGTCCGATCAAGTGATCGACGGTGCTGATTAACTCATCCATTTGGGGATTATCCCACATTGGTAAAGGGGAAAATTTTAAGTGGGTTTATATTGACAACCCTCTCTATGCTTATTCGTCGCATAGTGTAGAGGTATAGTGGGGGATCTAGGTGCTTGGAATTCACTAGAATATCACCATCCTAGAGCCCGAGACGACCTGTCAGGCCCCCTACCTTTTGGAAGAAGTGACTACAACCGTTGATTTAATATTTTTTTATATAACTATTTGGCATGATGGTCATATGGTTTATCATGGGCTTAGGTGGTAAGACTGCCAATTTTATCGCAGTCTGTGGCATAACACCAAGTCTGGAGGATCACCAAGTTCTCTCCCAAGTTAATAAACTTTCGAATGTTGAGACCACTATTCTTGTTGGAGTTTTTGGCATACTACCAATTGTGGACGTTCGCCAAAAACTAGTTAAAACCTTGCACAACAACAAAGATTTCACACTATCACGATTTTGGTAAAATGACAAAGATCATTGTGAGCATGGATCACACAACGAATATAGCAGAGGCTATAAAAACCTCACCATAATTGTTAAATGGTTAACATGCTTTCATATGATCTCCAAAATTAATAAAACCCCGCAGTAACACAAAGACAATAAGCTGCATGAAAAAAACAAATAGTTAGATTGAATATTTGTTAAAATCATTGATGCATTAAAAGATGGATTGAATATTTGTTAAAATCATTGATGCATTAAAAGATGGAATTAAATCAAAGAAGAATGATAACTGTGTTAGTAATAATCAATGTTAATTAAATTTATAATCTATTAAATGAAGAAGTATGATGTTTATGAAGAGTTGCGTTGAAAAGATTAAAGACTTATAAGTATGTTGAAATGTGAAGAATAAGTGTGTCTGTCAAAGAAATATTGAAGATCAAGAATAGAAGGAGATAGAGAAGCAACTATAAAACCCAGTGTTTGATATAGAAGACCATTACTAGACTGCAGATCCTATTTCCAGATTGATGAACATAGGGTGGTAGGGAGGTGCAAGGGCAAGTTGGAGCCTGTAGGGGAGTAGGTTCTTCCTTGTTAGTTGTAGATGACTAAATAGGGGTTGTACCCTCCTACTAGTTGGAGTTGGTGAACAAGGGGTGTGGGTGCATCTTGATCAGTGGGTTTTGATCTAAAGAGGAAGAACATCTTCCTTCTATTGTAACTTGTAAAACATAATTTTGCAGTTAATAGAAATGTGTTTGTGGTTTTCCCAATTGGGTTCCATGATAAAACATTGTGTTCAAATTTTGTTTTCATTGAAAAAAGTACAAATTTTGATAGCGTTATTCTATCACTGATTCACCCCCTCCCCCCCCCCTCTCAGTGACAGGATATGATCCTTTAAGGTTAATTTGGGTGATCATGCACCATGTAAAATTGTTGCAATGGGAAAGGTACAAATAAAGCAAAATAATGGAAAAATATAAGGAAAGAGGTAAGACATGTTCCAGATCTAAGGAAAAATCTAATTTCAACTAGGCAATTGGCAAGTGAAGGTTGTATATATATATTTACATATAAGGCATGGAAGGTCACCAAAGGATCATTGGTGATAGAAAAATCAGAGAAGGTAGGTACATTGTATTTATGTACTCATCATACTGAATCTTCTATCTTTTTAGCTTCTACAAGAGTGGATACAACACTATGGAATCATAGGCTTGGACACATGAGTGATAATGGGATGCAGATACTTCACAAAATAAATATGTTTCCATATTTTAAACAAATTGATTTGGATTTTTGTGAGCATTGTGTTTATGGAAAACAAAAGAGAGTTAGATTTCTCGGAGTTGGAAAGGTAAAGAAGAATGAAAAGTTAGAGCTTGTGCATACAGATGTATGGGGACCAACTCAAGTATCATCTCTTGGTGCATCTCATTATTATGTTAATTTTATTGATGATGTGACTAGAAAAAATTGATGTTTTTGATACTTTTAAGAAATGGAAAGCTTTGGTTGAGAATGAGACAAGAAAAAGGTTGAAGTGTCTCAGATCATACATTGGAGGTGAACATTGCAACAAGGAGTTTGAAGATTATTTTTCATACCATGGGATTCGTAGAGAGAAGATAGTTCCAATAACACCACAAGAAAATGGTGTGTCAGAAAGGATAAACAAGACAATAATGGAGCGTACAAGGAGTATGAGATTGCATGTTGGGCTTCCCTTACAGTTTTGGGCAGATGTTGTAGATATTGTTCTTTACTTAATAAGAAGAGGACCTTCAATCTCTTTGGATGGTGGAATTCTGTAGGAGTCATGGACAAGTAAAAAGGTAAGCTATTCCTTTTTGAAGACTTACAGTTGTGAAGCATTTGTCCATATTTATAAAGAAAATAGAACAAATCTTGAGGAAAAATCCAAGAAGAGTAACTTTATTGGCTACAATGTTATTGATTTTGGTTATCGCTTATGAGATTATGAAAATCACAAAATCATTAGGAGTAGAGATTTCATATTTAATGAGAAGTTCATGTGCAAAGATCAGTTGCAGGGAAAGAAACACAAAAAAGAAAAACAAGAATACATAGTGCTTGATGAGATCATTGAAAAATAAATTCCAAAGGTACCAAAAAATCAAAATGTTAAACAACAGGAGCATTAGGTACCTCAAACTCTTGGAAGTGTTGTTAGAAGATATATCAGGTTAAGTAGACCCCCTGAACGATAATCTCCTTCGTTGTATTATTTATTGTTGACTGATTACGGTGGACCAGAAAGTTATGAAGAGGCAATGTAAGTAGAAACTAAAAACAAGTGGGAGCAAGGCATGAAAGAGGGAATGGACTCCTTGGTAAATAACCATACTTGGGATTTGGTTCAATTGTTTGCAAGAAAAAGAGCATTGCAGAATAAATGTGTTTACAAGTTGAAGGAAGAAGATGGAGGAAAAAAGTGGTACAAGTCTAGACTTATTATAAAGGGATTTTAAAAAAAGAAAGGTATAGATTTTGATGAAATATTTTCTCATGTTTTTAAAATGACTTAAATTACGACTATTTTAAGTCTTGTGGAAGTAGAATATTTGCATCTTGAACAGTTAGATGTAAAAACAAATTTTCTCCATGGGGATTTGAATTAAGAGATTTATATGCACTAGCCACAGGGGTATGAGGTCAAAGGGAAGGAAAATTTGGTATGCAAGTTGAATAAGAGCTTGTATGGCCTAAAACAAGCTCCAAGGAAGTGGTATTTAAAGTTTGACAGGTTTATGACAGAACAAGGTTATAGTAGATGTCATTATGATCATTGTGTTTATTTTAAAAGGCTAGAAAATGGAAGTTATATTATATTACTATTGTATGTAGATGACATGCTTATTGCAGGGTCTAATATCTAGGATATAAATGCGCTTAAGACGAAGTTATATAATTCATTTACAATGAAGAATTTGGGTGCTGCAAAGAAAATCCTTTGTATGAGAATAACAAGAGACATGAAAAATCACAAAATGATATTGTCTTGGGGTGAGTACATAGAGAAGGTATTCAAGAGGTTTAGAATGCAGAATGAAAAACCAACTAGTACACATTTGGCCAGCCATTTAAAATTAACAAATAAAATGTGTCCCAAGACATAGGAGGAGATATAATACATGTCCAAGGTCCCTTATTCATCAACAATTGGCAGATTGATGTATGTGATGGTTTGCACAATATCATATATTGCACATGCAGTGGGAGTTGTGAGAAAGTATATGAACAATCCAGGTAAAGAACAATGGGAGGTAGTAAAGTGGATTCTCAGGTATTTGAGAGGTACTTCTACTCATGAGTTATGTTTTGGAGGTTCAAACACTATTTTACAAGGATATGTTGATTCAGATATGGCAGGTGATAAAGATAGTAGGAGAATCACCACAAGGTATGTTTTTACTGTAGGTGGAACACCAATAAGTTTTATTTTGAAACTACAAATGGTTTTTGAACTTTGAACAATAGAGGCAGAGTATGTTGTTGCTACATAGGCTATTAAAGAGATGATTTGGTTATAGAGGTTTATGGATGAATTGGGAAAGAAGTAGGAGAACAACAGGTTGTAATGTGACAGCGAGAGTGAAATTCATATTGCAAAGAACTCATCCTTCCATTCGAAGACTACAACTCAGGTACCATTTCATATGATCCATCTTGGAATATGGAAATTTGAAGTTGGAAAAGATACACACTCACCACAATCCTGCAGACATGTTAACAAAGGGAGTAACTAGGGAGAAATTGAGTTTTTTCTTAGTTTCAATTGGTCTTCAAGCATGAAGGTGAAGATGAGAAATTTTCCAAGTCCAAGGTGTAGTATGTTCCAACAATTACATCAACAACAGAGATGTTGTGATCAATCTCCAAGTGGGATATTGTTGGTTGTGGAGCATAATTATCTTTCTGATTCAGAGGTTTTTTTCAGTCATACTTGTACCCCATTCCCTAACGAGGGGTATGGGGGGGATTTATCCCCCACAACTATCACTAGGAGGGTTCAAGTGGGGGTGATGAAAGTTTTTGTAGCCCCCTAGTGGGGGATTCGGGGGCAGTGCCTCTAAAGCGAAATATTGGGAAAACATTCCTTGTAAAATATTGTAATTTCATAGTCAATATAGAATGTTCATTATAAGGTCATAGATATGATGGTAGATGTTATTTTAGGTTTTTTTTCCCTAGAAGGAAACCTTCTTTTATGAGGGAATTGTATTATGATTGTGTATTATTGTGAATATTTTATTTTGAGAGAGGAGACTGTGAGAAAAAGAAGAGGAAGTTACAACAGGCGTGTTGTATGTATTATACCTTCATTTTGATGGATAATAAAAAGGAAGTACCTAGAAATTTCTCTAGTGGATGTAGCCCACACTGGGTGAACCACGTATATCTGTGTCTCTATTGTATTGTGTATCTTCTGTGTTTTATTTCCTCATTTGTTTTATTTTATTTATCTGCGATCCTATTTTTCTAACAATTGTAAATATCTTTGACAATGGATCCATGAAAATCAAGACCATTGATATGGGGGGGATATCTTTCTTCGTCAATGGGAATCGACTGAGATTGTACAAGCATTCTGTCAACCGAGAAGAGTTTGTGCAACGTATTCAACAACAATCTAGGATGGAGGTTTTAAGTAGGGAGAATTCTTCGCATGCTCATCCATCTCTTTGATTCCTTTCTTTCTTATTTCCTCAAATAAACAATGATATAACAAAATCAACAGAAAAGATAAAAATAAAAGAAGAAAAAAAAGGAAAAAATTATAAAAGGAAAAAAATTAAAGAAAAAATAATAACGTCCTTTTGTGAAAACATGTTTTTATGGTACATTTGGACAGATATTTCTCTTGAAAACCAATAAATTGGTGGGTATATGTTCCCCATTTATTTTGAATAAAAAGGATATTGTTAGTTGTAAGATGAATAAGTTTAGTTTTGTCCCAAAAAGAGTATGTTTTTCTATAACTAATATTGTGACAACAATATCAAGAGGAAACAAAGTTGGCATGTGAAAATCCTTCTTGCTACAGAGCTTGGGATAACCATACTTTTCATATTAACACCATAGTTGGAGACCATCTCCATTGAAACTAAATTTTAGTGCCTTAGAATCTTCATAAAAAATTTGAAGTTTGGAATAAAGTCCTACATGAATATTGTTGTAATATTGTCCTTCAAAATCATTTGTTTTCATTCTCATGTTACTCGATGGAGAATTCCTTAAGGCCTTCCGTCTGAAAAAACTTACCCCCTCGACATCAAAAACTTATCTGGGGATGAGGTTAGAGAGTTTCTAGTGCCCTATAACTTGAATACCTTAATGAAATATTTTGTTGTCGTTAGTCATGGGGATAGATCAATGCCTCTTGACTGAAAAATATTGCAGGTGACTTGACATCGACACATTTATTTGTACCTATCAATATGAACTAAGGTACTTTAGCACTCATTATCATCATAGGTGAGTTTCTTCACGTTGGTTAACGACATACCTTAATGGTCAGTAATCCAATGATTTCTCCTCATGTACGACATAAAAAAAAAAAATCACATGATGAGAACTGTACAATAGGAATGGGTAGAAGTTGAAGACTATGGGATATCAACAATAATTTGCAGCAATCTTTTTCTTTGGTTCTAGTACAACATGTTTAGATTCATTTTACATATCACCAACTTCTATATTTTTAGTTTTTATATTATTAACATCTTTTGGACTTGATATGTTTCACTTTAGTGATTAGATTAAAAAAGGATCCCCAATAATCATGGTTTCAACAGTTGTAGGAAATCCAATTGAATAATCATATAACCATTACCTTTTGTAATTACATGACCACTATATCAGCTAAAGGATAACCTATGACTTTCCCAAATGAATATTCATCATCAACAATTCCATGAGTAAGGGTTTGAAGTTTCCCAAGAAGCTCTGAATTATTCCCAATAACAGATCCATTTCAGGTTCATAGGCCTACATCAACAAAAAATTATTTCTTCTTTGTGTTAAACTCAAGAATCCTCCATAATAAACATCTTCAACATCACTAGTTTCAGATACAAAAATTTATCTTCATCAATATTACCTATCATTTCATATCATACAAAGTGATAATTTTATATTTCATTATTTCCCTATTTTGCAACATTGACACAAAGATAAAAATTTAGTCTTCCTTGTTGGTTGTGGATTCTGATTATCTTCCTATTTCATAGGTATTTTTTTTCAACTATGTTTATACCCCATGCAGACTGTAAACAATAGGATATTGTACACCCCTCCACGTGGGTGGGTTGTAGGGGGGGATGTTTAAGGATAAATCCGTAAGTGCGGACACAAACCGATCTCCCTAGATCCACCTGGATCTAGAACAAAACATGACAGAATAGGACGCTTTCCTTAAGTTTTAAATATTGAATTTACTAAGAGGCAAGAATAAGTAACATACCTTATAATCGCTTCCTATAGTCTTTGTTGCTCCCGCTTCACTCCAGTGCTCTTGTGTAGTCAATATCAAAACAACACAAACCAACCAAAATGATAGTGATAGCATAAACTGAATATAAACCTATGTATGTGATCAAGGAATCATACAATAAAACAAAACAAGCTTTATAGGAAAGAATCGTATTACTGTATCATATTAAATGTGAAAGAGAGATTACAACCATTGCCTTGATGTCGTAAGGTCCCTTTCAACTG
>ML790588.1:217616-259092 GCA_009831015.1 Picea engelmannii | reverse complement strand
AATTCGAGAAACCGTACGTTTTTCCCACGTGCTGGAATTTCCGCACCCTAGCTATATAGCAACCTGAGGAAAGTCCGCACCCTGGCTATATAGCAACCTGTGGAAATTTGTCATTTCCGCACCCTGCCTATATAGCAACCTGCAGAAATTTGTCATTATAAGGTTTTTACATAGGAAAATGCAACTTCTTTTCTCAGGAAAAGTTCTTCTTCCATCTCTCTTCAGGAACTCAGGCCACTGTGACCCCTCTAAAGGCAATAGATAGGTTTACATCATTAACGATCATAGGGATGACGAAAATAATGTGTAACAGGGGATTTCCCCCCTGCAGGGTCCAAGGGGATCATCCCCCCTGGATTGAGGGTCCAAGGGAAAGAGGGCCCCCTAAAGGGGGTTCAGAGGATAGTGTTCCCCAATGGGGGTTTGGCGATGAAGGTTTTGAAGAAAAATTTTCCTTGTAAATGTATATTGTAATTTCATAGTAAATCTGGACTGTTCATTATAAGGGCGTAAATCTGATGTCAGAAGTTATTTTAGGTTTTTTTTCACTAGAAGGAAACCCTTTTTTATGAGGGAAATGTATTGTGGCTATGCATCATTGCGAATATTATATTATGAGAGAGGAGACCGTGAGAGAAAGAAGAGGAAGTTACATCAGGTGTGTTGTAGGTTGTATCCCTTCATTCATTGGATAATAAAAATGAAGGACCAAGAAATTTATCTGGTTGATGTAGTCCACACTGATTGAACCACGTATATATGTGTCTCTATTGTATTGTGTATCTTATGTGTTTTATTTTCGCATTGTTTTTTCATTTTATTTCTTTGCGATATTGTTTTCTAATAGTTGGTATCATAGTGAAAGGTAACTCACAGGAAAAGAGTGTTCCTGGTTCGAGTGGGAGAAATGGTGGAAGATGGAAATTTTAGCTTCAATAAATTTAATAGCCAAAACTACCAGTTATGGAAGATGAATATAGAAAATTATTTATATTAGAAGGATCCATTCCTACCATTGGGTAGAATAGAATAGAATTCGACGACCATGAAGGATGAAGAATGGGAGGTTCTTGATAAAAAGGCAATAGGAATGATATGGTTGAGCCTGGAAACATCGATGGATTTCAATATTTCAAAAGAAAAGAGAACAAAGGAGTTGATGGATGCATTGGCTAAACTGTATGAAAATACCTTGATGTCCAATAAGGTATTTCTAATGAATATATTATTTAATATGAAGATTTTAGAAGGTGGGTCTCTTGCATTTCAGTTAAATGAATTTAATACAGTTACTAATCAACTAAGTTATATGAAAGTGGACTTTGATGATGAGGTCAGGGATCTTCTAATATTGTGCTCATTTCAAAAAAGTTGGAACGACTTGGTCATGGCTGTAAGTAATTTTGTCTCTAGCTCAAACACTTTAAAATTTGATGATGTTGTTGGTGTTATCCTTAGCAAGGAAATGTGCTGGAAAATCATAGGTGAGACATCAGGTAATTCGTTAAACATGGAGAACAGAGGATGAAAAAAGGATAGAGGCAAGGGCTCAAGGAACCGCGAGAATTATAGGAAGGGCAAATCCAAATCCATACTGGGAAATATAGAGTGCTAAAATTGTGGGAAGAAAGGACATTTGAAGAAAGACTGCAGAGCTTGAAAGAAGCAAGAGATGGACATGAGGAGAAAAATTAGGAAGCAAGTGTAACAAGTGATGTGTTACAATATGCTTTGATTCTTTCTGTAGATAATATTTATGAGTCTTGGGTAGTAGATTCAGGGGCTTCATTTCATGCCACACCCCATAGGAAAATATTTATAGATTATGTTGAAGGTGATTTTGGACAAGTTCATCTGGTTGATGTTGCACCATGAAAATGTTTTGGAATGAGAAAGGTAAAAATAAAGAAAAGGAATGGAAACTAGTGGTTGTTGAAAGAGGTAAGACATGTTCTATATCTAAACAAAAATATAATTTTAACAGGGTAGTTAGAAAGAGAATGTTGTATATACATATTTACAGATAAGGTGTGGAAGGTCACCAAAGGATCACTGGTGATAGAAAAAGGAGAGAAGGTAGATACAATGTATTTATGTACTGGTAATACTGACTCTTCTATCTCTTTAGCTTCTACAAGAGTGAATACAACACTATGGAATCCAGGGATGATTTTAGGGGCTAAATTTCGCTCATGGGCTAATTTTCCATGGTTTTTCCAAAAATGAGATTCGCTATTTTAAAAATGATTTGCCCAAATTCTATAGGATAGAATTATTTTACCTTTGAAATAGCCAAAATTTTATAAAAACTATATAAAATACTTATAAATTTGAATATTTTTACAAAAATATCGCCAAACATTTATAGTTGACATATGAAGGATTAGTAAGATTCGCCAAGGTTTCTACATTTTAAAATAAATTTCCATCCTTAAAATCATCCCTGATGGAATATTAGGCTTGGAAAAATGAGTGAGAATGGGATGTAGATACTTCACAAAAGAATGTTTTTTCCAGATCTTAAACAAATTGATTTGGATTTCTATGAGCATTGTGTTTATGAAGAAAAAAAAAAGAGTCATATTTCTCAGATTTGGAAAGGTAAAGAAGAATGAAAAGTTAGAGCTTGTGCATACAGATGTATGGGGACCAAATCAAGTATCATATCTTGGTGGCTCTCATTATTATGTTACTTTTAATGGTGATGCAACTAAAAAAACTTGGGTTTATTGAATTCGAAAAAAATCTGATGTTTTTTATACTTTTAAGAAATGGAAAGATTTGGTTGAGAATGAGAAAGGAAAAAGGTTGATGTGTCTCAGATCAGACAATGGAGGTGAATATTGCATCAAGGAGTTTGATGATTATTGTTCATACCATGGGATTCATAGAGAGAAGACAGTTCCAGGAACACCACAAGAAAATCGTGTGTCAGAAAGGATGAACAAGACAATAATGGAGTGTGGAAGGAGTATGAGATTACATGCTAGATTTCCCTTACAGTGTTGGGCAGATGTTGTAGATATTGTTGTTTACCTAATAATAAGAGGACCTTCAATCTCTTTGGATGGTGGAATTCCATAGGAGGCATGAACAGGTAAAAAGGTAAACTATTCCTTTTTGAATACTTTTGGTTGTGAATCATTTGTCCATATTGATAAAGAAAATAGAGCAAAGCTTGAGGAAAAATCCAAGAAGTGTACCTTTATTGGATACGGTGTTAGTGATTTTGGTTTTCTCTTATGGGATTATGAAAATCACAAAATAATTAGGAGTAGAGATGTCATATTCAATGAGAAGGTCATGTACAAAGATCAGTTGTAGGGAAAGAAACGTGAAAAAGAAAATACAGAATACACAGTTCTTGATGAGATCATTGAAAAAGAAATTCCAAAGGTACAATAAAATCAAAATGTAAAACAACAAGAGCAACAAGTAGCTCATACTCCTACAAGTGTTGTTAGAATATCTACCAGCTTAAGTAGACCCCCTATATGATACTCTCCTTCATTGTATTATTTATTGTTGACTGATTCTGGTGAACCAAAATGTTATGAAGAGGCAATGCAGGTAGACACTAAAAAGAAGTAGGAGCAAGGCATGGAAGAGGAAATGGATTCCTTGGTAAATAATCAGACTTGGGATTTGATTTAGTTTCCTGCAGGAAAAATAACATTGTAGAATAAAGAGGTTTACAAGTAGAAGGAAGAAGATGGAGGCAGAAAGAAGTACAAGGATAGACATGTTGTAAAGGGGTTTGCACAAAAGAAAGGTATAGATTTTGATGAAATATTTTATTTTATTGTTAAAATGACTTCAATGACGACTATTTTAAGTCTTGTGGCGGTAGAATATTTACATATTGAATAGTTAGATGTAAAAACAACTTTTCTCCATGGATATTTGGAGGAACATATTTATTTGCAGTAGTCATAGGGTTATGAGGTCAAAGCAAAGGAAAATTTGGTATGAAGGTTGAAGAAGAGCTTGTATGTCCTAAAGAAAGATCCAAGGCAGTGGTATTTGAATTTTGACAGGCTTATGATAGAACATGTTTATAGTAGATGTCATTCTGATCAATGTGTTTTTTTGAAAATATATAAAATGGAAGTTATATTATCTTGCTATTGTATGTAGATGACATGCTTGCTGTAGGGTCTAATATGCATGATATAAATGTTCTGAAGAAGAAATTAGCTAATTCATTTACAATGAAGGATTTGTGTGTTGCAAAGAAAATCCATGGTATGAGAATAAAAAGAGATAGGAAAAATTGCAATTTGACATTGTCTTAGGGTGAGTACATAGAGAAGGTGTTGGAGAGGCTTAGAATGTTGAATGCAAAACTAGCTAGTACACCTTTGGTCAACCATTGAAAATTAACCAAGGAAATGTGTCCTGAGACACATGAGGAGATAGAATAAATGTCCAGGGTCCCTTATTCATTAGTAGTTGGCAGCTTGATGTATGTGATGGTTTGCACAAGACCAGATATTGCACATGCAGTTGGAGTTGTGAGTAGTTATATGAACAATCTAGGTAAAGAACATTGGGAGGCAGTAAGTGGATTCTCAGGTATTTGAAAGGTATTTCTACTCATGCACTGTGTTTTGGAGGTGCAAACACTGTTCTACAGGGATATGTTGACTCAGATATGGCAGGTGATAAATATACAAGGAGGATCACCATAGGGTATGTTTTTACTATAGGTGGAATAACAATATGTTGGATTTTGAAACTGCAAAAGGTTTCCACACATTCAACAACAGAGGCAGAGTATGTTGCTGCTATAGAGGCTAGTAAAGATGTTGGATCATGTTCTCATTGATGTCAAATGATTGATGTCAAAGGATTGATTGATTTATTGATTGATTTATGTCAAAGGAACAATGTCTTGTCATAACATATTGATGTAATATGTATTGTCCTTGATGTGAATGGATTGATGTCAAGAGGAATCATAGTCATACGATGTCATGCATATATGGATCAATGAGTTGTCATTCATATATGATGCATAGATGAATATGAGTTGTCATTGATATATGATGCATAGATGAAGATGGATCGATGTATGATGCATAATTGGATTGATGTAAAGATGACTCATTATTGTATTGTCATGGTTGATAAGAAGTACAAATGGATGAACTCCAAAGTGGTCCCCTTATGGTGAAAGCCCTCACAGGAAGACACTTTGTGGTTGAGTTATCCTAGAAGTATGGTTAGAGAACCCATTCTTAATTGTAGAATAATGAGATGAAGATCAATGAATTTGTCAGTGAAACTATCATAGATGGATATTCCTTGTCATGCCATTTCCGATGGTATGTGGAACGTCACATAAATCCTCATGGTTTGAAAGTTATGTCCTTTCGAAGTTGAAGGACCCTCATATGTTGGCTTGAAGCCCCAAAAGGTCAAAGAAGTCAAAGTGATTGCAAAGAAAGATGATTACTTAAATAATAACGTGAAGTGACAAAATCAAAGAGGATTATTTAAATAATAAAGTGAAGTGACAAAGTCAAGGAGGATTATTCAAATAATAAAGTAAATGGAGAACTTTCTAATTATGGAAAGTGGTTAATCCTAAAATGAGGAAAGTGGGTTAAGTGGTCAACTATGTTAAAAACCAAATATCAACATAGCATAGAAAAACCTCAGAATAAGTACTCAACGCCTTGAAAAAGAGATAAATTCAGTTAATAAGCCTCTTCAAGGGGGCAACCTCCTTATGCCCTCTTAAATGTACAATTACAAGATGATTCAAAATGAAAATGTCTCCTTGGTATATATAGGAGACTAAGAGGTATAATTACAACTAATGTCCTAAAGCCGACATAAATAAAATAACATTATTAATATAATATGCCCCAATTAAGGGGTAATGATCCACTATTTAGGGCTTAACATGCCCCTCCCCCTGAGACAAGTGTTGTCTGCAATGCTTGAGTAACTCTGGATGCTTCTGTATAAAATACTCATCTTCCCAAGTGGAATCTTCAGCTGGTAGTTTCCTCCGTTTAATGAGATACTCTGAAATGGATCTATTCCTCAGCTAGCAAATTCTTGTGTCAGTGATGGATTCAGGCTCCAATATGATTTTTCCTTCCTCTTCAAGTTCTGGAAATATAGTTTGAACTGGGATTTTGTCACCTATAGCCATTTTTAAGCATGAAACATGGAAAACTGGGTGTACTCATGAAGATGCAGGCAACTCTAATTTGTATGCCATAGTACCAATCTTTTGCAACACCTTATAAGGGCCATAGTACTTTGGTGATAATTTATTATCCTTCTTGGCTTGCTTGAGGGGCATCTGTTTGTATGGTTGTAGTCTTAAAAACACCCAATCCCCTACTTCAAAACTTCTTTCACTGTGATGTTGATCTGCTTGTTGTTTCATACGATTCTGTGCCATGGTCAGGTTGTCCTTTAATATTTGGAGAACTTGTTGTTGATGCTCGATGTGATCTTCCATTTCTTGAACCTTAGATTTTTCTTTTAGAGAAGAAGTGATGGAAGGAGGGTGGTATCCATAGAGTTCCATAAATGGTGTCATTTTTGTTGCAATATGAAAGGAAGTGTTATATCACCATTCTGCCAAGGGTAACCATTTGAACCATTGTTTTTGTTTATCAGATACAAAGCAACGAAGGTAGCCTTCCAGACATTTGTTCACTATCTTGGTTTGTCCATCAGATTGAGGATGATAGGATGTGCTATGAGCCAATTGAGTACCCAAACAAGAAAATAATTCTCTCCAAAAATGTCCAGTGAAGATGGGATCTCTGTCACTTACAATAATCTTTAGGCTTCCATGTATATTTTGAAATGTCTCCATGAATACGATGGAAACTATATTAGCTTTGAAGGGATGTGAGAGTGCACAAAAGTGTGCGTACTTGGTCAGTCTATCAACAATCACCATGATGACACTTTCCCTCAGACTTTGGTAACCCTATGATGAAATCCATGGAAACCTCCTCCTAGCACTGACTTGGGATGGCTAATGGTTGTAAAAGACCTGGGATCTTAATTGTTTCCACCTTATTTTTTTGGCAAACCAAACATTCTACCACAAACCTTTGAACATCATTTTTAAGGCCATCCCAAAAAATTCCTTCTTGACCCTATGGTATGTTTTTAAAAATCCTGAGTACCCTCCTATTAGAGAGGTGTGCAATTCCAATAGTACCTTTTGTTTGAGTTGGGATTTCTTACATAAATATAAGCGATATTTGTACCATAGTGAATCATTTTTCCATGTAAATGTATCTGTTGTACTAGAATCCTGCTGCAACCTTTTAATGAGAGTCCACACTTTTTTGTCATTCTTCCATTCATCCTTTTCTTCTATTATCCAATCAGGTTGGATGATCGAGATAGCATAGAGAAAGGCCTCAACGTCTTCATCCTTCCTTGAGAGTGCATCTGCCACAACATTTTTCTTCCGTTTTTTATAGACGGTTTCATTATCATAACCCAATATCTTGGTTACCCTTTTTTGTTGTTCTTCTGAAGATAGTCTTTGTTCCAAGAAGTATTTAAGACTATCATGATCTGTTTTGACCTTGAAGTACCTACCTATTTGTAAGGCTGTCATTTCTTCAATGCATGTAGTATTGCCATCATTTCCTTCTCATAAATGGGTTTGTGCAAGTCCTTTCCCTTGAGTGGTCGACTTTCAAAATCCATGGGCCTTCCTTCTTGCATTAGGATGGCACCAATTCCATTTCCCGAGGCATCACATTCCACAATAAAGGTTTTTGTGAAGTATAGAGTGGTCAACACAAGAGCTTTGCACATCACCTCTTTAAGTTGTTCAAAAGATTTAGTTGCCTCTAGAGTCAATGAAAATGCATCCTTCTTAGTTAGTGCCGTTAAAGGTGCTACTATTCTTCCATAGTGTTGCACAAACTTGGGGTAGTAACCTGACAAACCCAAAAATCCTCTAAGATTATTTAATGTTTTTGGAATTGGCCAGTCCATCATGGCCTTAATATTGTTAGGGTCTACCTTGACACCTTCATGAGATACAATATGACCCAAATACTCTACCTCCTTTACTCCAAAGAAACATTTGGATGGTTTGAAATATAGTTGTTGTTCCTTTAGTAGTTGTAGCACCTTGTCAACATGTTGCAGATGATCCTCCCAAGACTTTCTATAGATTAGTATATCATCAAAAAATACTAACACAAATTTTTGAAGGAAGGGATTGAAAATGGAATTCATCAACCCTTGGAATGTGGAAGGTGCATTTGTAAGGCCAAAAGGCATGACCAAACATTCATAATGGCCTTCATGAGTTTGGAATGTTTTTTTTGGGATATCTTCTTCCTTCATTCTAATCTGATGATACCCTGAACGAAGATCCAAATTTGTGAAATAGATTGCTCCATGTAGTTCATCTAACAATTAATCAATGAAGGGAATGGGAAACTTATCTTTAATAGTGATCTTGTTGAGATCTCTATAATCTGGACACATACGCCATGAGCCATCTTTCTTGAATACCATTACCATCGGTGCAGAGTGAGAACTTTGGATAAGTCTAATAATTCCAGCCTCTAACATTTCTTCAACCATGCGCTCAATTTCACTCTTCTAGGCATAAGGGTATTTGTATGGCCTAATGTTAGGAGGAACACTCCTAGGAATTAGGTGAATATCATGATCACGATTTTGAGTGGGTGGAAGACCTTTAGGAATATCTTCAAATACTTTGGAATGCTTATCAATGATCCCTTGGAGATCTAGAGGAATAGATGGCTTAGATGTTTGAACATCTAGTGAGAATCGTTGTGCAATAACACCTTGATGCCCCTTTTTCAATAATTTTTTCATGCCATTAGAGCTTATCACCTTACTGGGTTTCCCTGTGATACCTCTTAACTCAATTTCTTTTCCTTCCAATGAAAATCTCATGAAAAGTTCTTGAAAATTAAAAACCATTGTTCCTAATGATTGTAACCATTGGATTCCTAGTACAACATCAGCACCACCCATAGGTATAGAAATCATTGGACTATTCATTACATATTCCCCCATAGTAATATTAATCTTATTGCATTTTCCTGAGCAATTGATAGTTCCTCCATCTGCAATCATTACTTGAAACTCTGGTGCTGGATATACAAAGTAATTGAGATCTTTGGATAATTCATAGTGAATGAAATTATGAGTACTACCAGAATCAATTAGGACTATTACCTTTTCCTTTTTGATGTATCCTTCGATCTTGAGGGTTTGAGGAGTGTTAATTCGAAACCAATGCATTACACGATATCATGGGAGTCAACTCTTCATGTGAAATTGATTCTACGTTTTCATCTTGAGATGGTTCTTGTTCATGTTCTTGTTCTTATTCCTCTTCACAATCTATGTAGAATAATTTCTTGTCACCACACTTATGTCCCTTACTGTACTTGCTGTCACAATTAAAGCATAAACGCTTTGCTTTTCTTTCCTCCAATTTTTGAGGTGTCAACCTTGTAGGTTGAGGTGTTTTAGAAAAAGGAGCATTATTCTCTCTATAGATGTTAGGATTGGTCCTTTTAGTAGCCATAGCCATATTTTTACTTTCAACATTTCTTTCCACCCTAAATGCATTCTCCAATGATTTGGGTTCCTAAAGGTGAACCTCATGTTGAATGTTATCTCTTAAAGTTCCTATGAATACATCAATCAATTTCTCATCTGGAATATTTGTTACCTTTATATTCAATCTTTGGAAGTTCTCAATGTGCTCTGTAACTGAACCCTTTTGCTTCAGATTTATCAATTGGCTAAAGAAGGTATTGCTCCTTGTATCCTCATAGTGTGCTATCATTTATTCTGTGAAAATTGTCCAAGTGACGAGTGATTTGTGAGAACACAGCCATCTATACCATACAAATTGATTGGGTTCTAAATATAAAGAAGTGATTCGTACCTTTTTTGTATGTGGCACATTATGTAGATCAATAAATTGCTCCATCTAAAGTATCCATGTGATAGGGTCCTTGCCATCAAACTTCCTCATATTGATCTTAGGAACATGGTTGGTATTCAACCCAAAGTTAGAGTTTCTCCATTCTTGATTCACCTTCCTTGTGTCCTCATCATGAATTTCATGGGATACATTTGCACTTTCAGGTGTCCTCTCTATTACAAAATTTTTCAATCCTTCCATGAAACCATCCATCTTTGCCTCCAACTTAGCTTCCATCTCTTGTAGTTCATCTTTTGCTACTATCTTCTTTTGTAAATCATTTATGTCCCTACGCATTTATTCACCTTCATCAAGAGTCCAAGTAGGATTTTTTGGAGGCTTATTTGGTGTAGAACTTCCCTTTTTGGGTGGCATGTTGGCCAAGTATCACTTTTGAACCTTGATTTTCAGGTGGTTCTGCTAGACAATCTTTCTTCTACTATATCTCCAAAGTTTAGGCCCTTCTAGGTATGAAACCTTATTTTTTGCAGTTCTCTAATATTTGTTCTCTGTAATGCCATAGGTCTGATCAAAATTGGATGTGCCAAGTGGAATTTACGGTAGCTTCCCCACAACTTCCTGATTTTTGGCCTTTTCAAGAGATCTCACTTGTATAGCATGCCCTACACAAAATAACTGATATAAAATTTTGAAACTTAGAAAAGAAATACTATAGACTGTCCACTATAAAATGAAATTGGTATCACTCAATTTTGATAATCTAGGAAGAACTTATGATTGTTTTACTTGGAACACTTTCTTGAGACTAGTCAATAGGACTAGTCAGATACCCTATCTTCCACAGGGTGTATCTACCTATGTAAGATGACCCAGAAGCTGAAATTTTTACCACAGATACCTTACTAATTTATGTGAATAGCCTCCAGAGTTAAGGGTCTGAAATGTTACAGAAATTTTTTTATAGTGAAAATTCCACAATTAATCAGTTCAGGAAGATTCCAGAACCCTATATTGAACATGATGTATCTCCAAACGTATAAGGCCTTGGGAACTGAAATGTTAACCCAACGTATCTTGATCAATCTACTAAATACCCTCCAAGCCGTTCCTTCTTAAACATTGTATAAAAAAAGTTATATAAAAACTTCCAAGGTGTCTCAGATGTAGCAGCAAAACCCCAAGACCTTGAGCTCTGATACCATATGTTAAGAACCAAATATCAATATAGCATAGAAAAACCTCAGAATAAGTACTCAACGCCTTGAAAAAGATATAAATTCATATAATAATCCTCTTCGAGGGGGCAACCTCCTTATGCCCACATAAATGTACAATTACAAGATGTTTCAAAATGAAATTGTCTCTGTGGTATATATAGGAGACTAGGAGGCCTAATTACAACTAATGGCCTAAAGCCGACATAAATAAAATAACATTACTAATATAATATGCCCCAATTAAGGGGTAATGAGCCACTATTTAGGGTTTAACAAAGTGGCTATTGATATATGGACAAGTGAAAAATTAGAAAAAGTTGGACATAAGTGACTATGTGGACAAAGTGACCTAGAAGATGCTTGTAAGGAAGCTACTTGGAGAGTATAAATAAGAGGCAAGGATATATTGTGAAAAATATCTCTTGAGCATATATTAAAGATCTATTCTGAGAGAGAGAGTGGTTGGAGGATCTCTTGGACACATCAAGATTCCGTAAGTCTGAGATCTTGACGACGAAAATTTTTGAAAGTTCAGAAACCCTAGTTTCTGAAGGAGTATGCGAGCAGTAGTGGGCCAGAGAGTGTATATACATGGGATGCAGTGAGACAGAGCACATACACACATGGGCTGAAGGAAGATAGAGCGCATACAATAAATATTTGAGTATGAGTTGGTGCCAAGTTGTTGACGACTAAAGCAAGTTTCAGATCTTCATTCTGTGGGCTCAGATCTGCCATAGAAACTCTGGTATGGTTACATAGTGGTCTTGATGGATACTGTTTCTTATTTTATGGTGAATCCTTGAGGCATTCTTGGTATGGCTATGGTGATATGGTTATTTTGATTGATTGATAGAGTGAGGAACACTCTTATGGTTCAATACTGATATGATTTCCATAGTATACAAGTTGCTTATACATTATTGAGTATCATTCATATTGTATGGTTGAGGAGCATGAGTAAGTTGTTGGAGAGTATGGATATGTCGAGATTTTGTATGGTTCATATTGGACAGTGAAAGAAATAAGTGATTGTGACTGAGGGCTGCAAAATATCTGAGTTTATCATGGAGATAAAACCCTAGTTGTCTAGAATGGACACACAAGTTGTAGTACAGACAGGCCGCATACATACGTGAGTTGTACTACTGGTAGGGCACGTACATACACGTGGTGCACTACTGATAGGTTGCATACCTATTGACATATTGGTATCTGTTGAGGATTGATGCCTCTTCTCAGTTGGTGTTGAGTTGTGTAAGTTGAGTCTTGCATTACATAGTTGTTGCTCTTGTGGATTTGTAACTCTATTCAGTTGTTGTTGATAACCCAAGGATTGTAGTCCATAATAAAAAGAGAATTATGCATACATCTTATGTTCTTTATGTTCCTTGTGATGATGACTTATTGATGATATATGTTGTTGATGTATGTTGTTGATGCATGCTCACATTTAACTGGTTATAAATGACAACAATAAGTAATGAGTAAATGGTGATTGATAAATAAGGAGTTTTGTGAAGGGGAAATGTTTGAAAAAGAGAACCACACTCATTCACTCCCTCTAAGTGTGGTCAGTGTGTCCAAAAATTGGTATCAAAGCGGGCCTTCACTATAAGCCTTAAAAATATTGGAGAATATCCATGGACACACAAATGGATGATGAAGTTCCAATCCTTGATGAGGAAAAGTATTCTACATGGAGAATAGAAATGAAAGTGCACTTGAAAGAAATAGGAGCGAGTATTTGGAAGGAAGCTATTGGTGGATCATTTTCTTTGAAGAACAAGTCAAAGTTTGCCACTCAAAGGGAAGAGAAGAAGAATGATGCATTGGCTCTCAAGACCATTCTTAGTGGACTCTCAAGTTCTATCAAAGAGAGCATGGGACAATGCACTTCCGCCAAAGATCTATGGTTAAATCTAGAGAAGACATACCAAAGCAAGAAGGAAGACACTAAAGACAACTCCATCAAAAAAAATGAAGGCAAAGAATCTCCAAAATCCTCTATTTGCAATAATTCTAAATGTTATTATGTTGGCAAAAAGGAATACCTTATAGACAATTTCGTCAATATCAATGAAGGTAAAGAATCTCCCAAAGCCCCCGATTGCAATATTTCAAAATGTGATGATGTTGAATATTTCTCTACAAGTGAAGAATAAAATCTAGAGATAGTTTGTGTATATTCAAATGATGGTTATCCCATGGAAGCAATAGAAGAATAATTATCGGAGCTTAAAAGGAAAGTCAAATGGGGGATATTTGAATACAACTATGACCATTGTTACATAGAATATAGCTATATTTCGGATAACACTAAAAAGTTTCTTAAAAGGAATCAAAGGAATATCTTGAAGTTAAAGGAAATGTTCAAGGAACAATAAGAAAGTAAAAAGACTCAATTAGAAGAAAAAGAAGAAGAGATCAAAAGACTAAAGAATGAAATAGAAGAAAATAAGAAGGTAGATGATGAGATTAGAAAAATTCTTGAAGATTTTGTTCATCTCAAGACCCAAATTGAAGAATCCAAAAGGACAGAGAAATTACTAAAGAATAAAGTAAATGAAAAGGAAGAGTCATGTCATAAGTTGTAAGCTGAAGTTGTTGATCTTAGAAAGAAAGTAGAGAAGTCAAAAAAATTATTGAATAACTCAAGAATATTGAATGAGATCTTGGATAGTCAAAGATCACCAAATGATAAATCAGGTCTTGGATACAAGAAAGAAGCTACACATGTTGAAGAAAGCACTTCAAAGAAGCATGAGGTAAGTCCCTCACTCTCAAAGGATGGAAATAATGTTGCAAGTCAACCATCTACACAAGGCAACGAAAGTTTCAAAGAAACAAAGCAAGGAAGACATCAAGAAGCCATATTTACATCTCAAATCAAATTCAAGACACCTTCAATATGGACACCAAAGCAAAGCTATGAAAATGTTTTTTATGGTCAATGTTATTCATGTAATGAATATGGTCACAAATATTTGGAATGCAAACTTTATGCAAGGAGAGATAATGAAATATTTCATAACACCCTAAGGTGTTGGAGATGTGATCAAGTAGGACACTTTGCTACTTATTGTCACACCATGAGATGCTATAGCTGTAGTGGATTTGGTCAAAAATCCTAGAATTGATGGAACACAAGAAGAAATTCCATGATGAGGACTTCATATAGAATGACTAGAAGAAGGCATGAAGTTAGGAAGGAAGACATTTTTGAAAATATGGAAGCTCAGAGCTCAAGTTCTGAGAAGCAGGGACACCTTCAAAAGTGGGTAAAGAAGATTGAACAACCAGAGAAAAATGGAAGCCTTAAGGGAAGCTCGAATTTGTCATATTTAGAAGCATACATGGGTTACAATGGTAACAGTCATGTACATATGCAAGCTGACCTATTAATAGGTCGTGTACATACACAAGATGTCTATGGAGCAGTCCGTGTATTTGTGTTAAAGACTTGGGAAAAATTCTATGCATACAAATTGCAACATGGTATGATGGTATAACTCTGTGTTGCAGGGTCTAACATGATTTGTTGCAGGGTCTGACATGGTTTTTTGTAGGGTCTGACATTGTTTGTTGTAGGTTTTCATGATAACACATTGGTATACATAATTGATGTGTGTATGGTGGTGACATATGGTTGAGTGTTGAAATACTAGCTTGGATGCATGGTACTAACCCTAGAGTGTGGATTGAGACATTTCTCTGTTGAAGAACAATGTTGGTTGTGACAATAAAGTTATGGTACCTTAGTTATGAGATATTTCATGATGATGCTAGCTAGATCTATTGAGGCACACATCTCATACATGCATTATTAGATACTTAGTATTTGTTGTAGTGAATGGAGGTTGAGGCTGATCTGTTGGAGTACATGGCTGGTACATATTTGAGTTTCATTGATATATTTTATGATGTACTATTAGAAGCATATTTGTTGGATATCTTGATGTATGCATTTGGCATATGGATGGACTACATATTGAGACATGTAGTTGATGAAGTTGATGAAGTGGTCATGTTGTAAACCATTGATTAGTCATAGCTTGATCTATAGTTGATGCATGTTTGGTACACATTTGGTACATTGTTAGAGGCACCTACTAGCAGTATGATTGGCACATGATCTATGGTTGATATGGAATTCATATATGAGGATACATATTGATTGTAGTTCATATTTTTGTGGTATTGGTGCATGATTGATTAGTGCAATGTTAATGCACTCATAGATTGTATATATATGTGGATGATAGTACTTGGCTAAAGTACACCATTGCTATTACTTTTTTAGAATATACTTTGGTACATGATATAAGGGATTATATGGTTGAGACACTTGTTGAGATGGATGTTTGTGTCACCTGGTTCATGGTAGAGACATATCATAAATGATATGACATTTGGTTGAGACACATGGTTGGCATGTTGGTAGAGGCATATGATTGGTACACACTATTGGCATATGGTTGATACACTCCATTGATGATATCTTATGGCATATGATATGGTATTGATGTACATGGGTATTATGCATGGTTGGAACATGATGTACTTGGTTGATGTTTTTTTCATGATTCTCTATTTTCATTGTTGACATATCTTTTTCTTCATGATGGATGGTATGGCACGAGTTTTTATGCATGGACAGGTCCAAGGATCGTCATAAGTGGTTGATCTATGTTCCAGTTGAGAAGCATATTGTAGTGGTAGCATATTGTTCATATTGCAAGGGGATACATACCCATAGGGGGATTCATTCTTCTTTCCATGATTCCAGGAGAATCTATTTATTATATGCAAAGATAAACACTTGGAAAAGCAGATCTATACTTCGAGAGAGAGCATAGAGGAATAGTTCCAGAAGGAGCATGAGTGATATATTTTCATCATTACATCCGAGTGATGTCCCTTGTTCAAAAAGAGAAGAGATTATTTAGAGGAAGATCAAAACATCCAGGCAGGGGGAGCAATCCCAAGGAGAGAAATACCCTTTCCCATTGATGTCAAAGGGGGAGTGATAATCACATTGGTGTGATTGAGATGACTATTGATGTAGAGAAATGCCTTGTCTACCTGTTTCCATAAATGATTGGTGTTGACATCAATGTTGGTATTTCCATCAATGGAAAAGGGGGATATTGTTGGATCATGTGGCGCAAATCCCCTTCTCTCCAAGGGGATTCTTGACCTCCCATTATAGGATCATTCAAATCACCGAAACGAATGGTTCATCAGGTTCATGATGGAACCAATTTAACTTGACACAAGCCCTTTGATTTATCGGTGCAAGTTGTGTGGCACCCATGTTATCTCTTTGTGCTAGGCTTCCCTCCTTGGTGTCACCATGGACTATGACCGTGGGCCATCTCCCTTCGTGATTCCGTACTTGGGAACTTTCGCAAGCTGCTTACTCTTGTTTTTCCTGATTCCCAAATCGATGAATTCTTCAGGACCCAATATACAGTCCACATTCCTCTCGCAATCAATGGATGTGATCACTTCATGAGTCCTCTCTTCCCCTAACCCTGTCCTCCCTAACTTACAAATAAACGAAGTGTCAATCCCAACTCCACGTGTCCTATCCCAATGCATGACTAAGATTACTTCGACTTCTATCTCTTTGGGTATCCTTGGATTTTCTCAAAGGGTTCTTCCTCCAAACTGCATAGATCTCAACCACGTGTCTCCCAGATCCAACGGCCTGGATTCAACTCGCTTTTCGTGAATTCGTGAAGATCCTTGTTTTCTCTCGGAAAACCTCCCGAAGTTCCTTCTCTCGAACCTCTCGATATTCTTCCACCTGTCTCCTCCAATGATGGAAGATCTCATTGAATTTGGGACTTTGGCGAGTCCTCGACCCCTTTTCACACTTAGCACAAATTTCTCTTTCAAGACTTAGGTTGTTCTCGAACTTCTTCTACACTCCTTCCAGAGTTCTGCACAGACTCTTCTATGTCTTTGCTCATCTTGAAAGCTTCAAAGTTCATCATTCTTCTCTGAACTTCCTCGTGCCCTCCTGGAAATTTATTTCTCTTCCTCCTGAGCTTGTAAGATGGACTTACAATATCTTTGGCACACACCTTGTTCTCAACTCCGTTCTTCGACAACTTCTCCCTTAGCTTACATAAGGGTTTAAGGGACCTCCTTTCCTTTGTCGATGCACTCTTTAAAAGCCTTCCTTCCTCATAATGTTAAGTAATTCTGAGATAATCTTAAGGATTCCAACACTTCCAACAATGTTTTTCTTGCATGCTCTCGTACTTTCTCTATGCCTTCCTCGAAGAGTCTTACAGAGTATTCAGTAACTCTGTGTTATGTTCCCTCCTACACAGTCTTTGTTTCCAAGGTACTTAACCACCTTGAAATTTCCTCCTGAGTTTGTGAATTAACCTGGTATTCCCTCCTGCAAGTTTCTCTTCTGACTCCACCGAGTTCAGAAATGCACTCCTTGAGTCGGCTCACAGAGCTTCCTCACTCTGTCATGCACTCCTTTCACTTAGCCTAGAGAACCAAACCTAATACAACACACTCACAGATAGAAAAATGTATCTTTATCCCTGCAGATGATTTCTAACATTCATCTACAACTCAATTACATGTAAATGACATTCATAACACAAAATCAATTACACAGAAATTGACAACAGGAAAAAATGCCATTTTCTATTAATGGTGGAATATCAAATTACAATAGTGGAGTCTGAGCTACAATTGAGTCTCAGCTCTACATGTTTTCCTCCTAGCTAACTCTATCTTAGCTAACCTACAACAACTACTTCCCTACTTGGAAACATACAAATATTTATACAAGAGGGGCTCAACGAGATTCCCTTGCAAGATAAACTAGTGGTGTCAAATCACCATTCAAAATGCCTATCTAATGGGAAATTTACATTGATGGAAATATTCTCCAAATCGGATGCAGATCCCTTCTGTCGTCAACCACTTAATGGAGAGCTTATCTTAATCTTGTGTGAATGCACAAATTGGCTCTTCCAGCTTGTCATCATTAAATTCCTGGATCATGCATTTGATTCTTGAGGCAAAATGAGAGGGCGGTGCCTCTCCCTTTATTGAATGCACACCATCCATGCTAATTTGCTGGCATGTGCTGAGGTGGAGCGATGCTCCTACATCATACTCCACGGCTATAAAAATCATGAGCTCCTACTCATGAGCTTTCCAACGTGGCTGAAATCCTCCTGGATCCCAAACTTTCTCCTAGAGCTATCTTTAGGTTCTTCTGCTCCATTGTTGCTGCTCCTGCATCTTCCCTACTGCTCATGCAAGCTTCCTTCTATTCAGCTTCCTCATGTTGACTTCTTCCTCTGCCAAACCTAACATCAGGTTCCTTATCTCCTCCACTACCTCGTCCAACTATTCCATCGGCTGACTCTCCTTTTGTAGACTGACTTGCTATCTTTTTCTCTTGGATTTGGGTAAATCACACTGATATTCCATATTATCATATTCATATCTCATGGCCTTAACTTTCCACTCTACTGCAACCTCCACTTCTGCAATATCCTCATCATTGGGCTTCTAATCAACTATTACTTATGACATATTGACTCCTCTCATCCCTTCGACTGGTTCTTCTCCAGCTTCCTCCAACTACAACTCGTGTTGGTGTGTCTCCTCTGGCATGACTATCTTATGGAAGCCCCTTCCTGGTTCTGAGCTGTCTAACCAATCCTCTAATTCCTTTAAATCCAATTCCCACTAAGTAAGTAACTCAACTGGGTTCTCCTTGATTGGGACAGATCTCAGTATCTGCTCCTTCTCCTTCATGACAGTCTCAACTTGTTTTCCTTTTGTTGTACTCACAACGTCTATGCTCACCTCTCCTCAACTACTTCGTAGGAATATCTCGGCTCCTCCAATGATCAAAACAGTTCTCTAATCCTCCTCCTTGGTGATGGAAGTTTTCAGCTTCTCATCATCTTCATTCACATGATTCACAATTCTGTGTGAATTTCCATCTGAGCAAGGTCTTCCTTCTACCTCTTCCTCACCTTTTGACACCCTCTGACGTGAACTCTCAACTGATCTCATTTCTCCTCCCTTTCCCACTTGGAAATTCAGGATGTCTCCTCTACCCACCTAGCAGTCTATGAGATCCACTGATCCCTTCTCATTGACCACTTGAAAACCTATGAGACCTTTTCTAGTTCTCTTTCCCTAATTACTAAGGTTTTCAACATGCCTCAACCACCTCCTTAACATCTATTGCTTCCTTCTGGTTAACAACTTCTAAACATGCCATTTAGTTGTTCTCTTCAAGGGCCATTCATACCTCCAACGTACCCTTGCCTCCTGCTGCATCTTGAATGCTAGATTCTCCATCTGGTATCGGATTTTAATAAGCTCCTTGCCTATCTCCATTTTTATTTTCTGCGGGCATACTCTCCCTTGACCGTGTTCATGACTTTCGATGACCATCTTTCTTCACCTAAATCCCACCTAGTTGTTTAACATTTGTTGCGCACCTTGCAATAGCTTCAACAGAGCATCACACCCTGTATACCACTATGATATCCTTTACCTATGATTTGTAGACAAAACAGGCTCTGATACCACTCTTGGAGAAAACCCCCTTATTTCCAAAGGGCTACTTGACCTCCCCATCTAGGATTGTTCAAATCACCGAACCAAATAGTTCGTCGGGTTCCTGATGGAACCAATTTAACTTGACACAATCCCTTTTCTTTCTCGACACAGGTTGTGTGGCACCCACAGACCCTCTCCTTCTTATCGTCAATAGATGATAGCTCTTTGTTCTAGGCTTCCCTCCTTGGTGTGACCACAGACTATGACCATGGGCCAATTCCCTTCACGATTCTGTACTTTGGAACTTTCGTGAGCTTCTTACTCCCCTTTTTCCCGATTCTGAATCGAAAAATTCTTTAGGACCTGATCTACAATCCATGTTCCTCTCATGATCAACGGCTATGATCACTTCGTGAGTTCTCAATTCATGAGTCCTCTCTTCCCCCGACTTTGTCCTCCCTGACTTGTGAATCAATGAAGTGTCGATCCCAACTCTACGTTTCCTATCCCAATAGATGGATAAGATTACATCGACTCCTAGCTCTTCGGGTATCCTTGGATTTTCTCAAAGGGTTATTCCTTCGAACTACACAGATCTCTACCAAATTTCTTCCATATCCAACAACCTGGATTAAAATTGCTTTTTGTGAATTCACGAAGATCCTTGTTTTCTCTTAGCAAACCTCTCGAATTTCCTGCTCCCAAACCTCTCGATCTTCTGCCACCTGTCTCCTCCGACAATGGATGATTTCACTATCTTCGGGACTTTGGCGAGTCCTCTACCCCTTTTCACACTTAGCAAAAATTTCTCTTTCGAGACTTAGGCTATTCTTGAACTTCTTACGCACTCATTGCAGATTTATGTGTAGACTCTTCTGCGACTTTGCTCGACTTGAAAATTTTCAATGTTCATCGTTCTTCTATGAACTTCCTCATGCTCTCTTGGAAATTTCTTTCTCTTCCTCCTGAGCTTGTAATATGGACTTACAGTATCTTTGGAGCACACCTTGTGCTCAGTTTCTTTCTTCAATGGCTTCTCCCTTAGCTTACAGAAGGGTTTAAGGAACCTCCTTTCCTTTGTCGATGCACTCTTGCAAATCCTTCCTTCCTCAGGATGTTCAATAATTATGGGATTGTCTTAAGGATTCCAACAGTTCCAATAATGTTTCTCTTGTACGCTCTCATACTTTCTCTATGCCCTCCTGGCAGAGTCTTACAGAGTATTCAATAACTCTGTATTGTGCTCCCTCCTACACAGTCTTTCTTTCCAAGGTACTTAACCACCTTGAAATTTCCTCCCGAGTCTATGAATTAACCGGGTATGCCCTCCTAGAAGTTTCTCTTCTGACTCCACCGAGTTCAGACATGCACTCCTTGCTTCGGCTCACAGAGCTTCCTCACTCATCCATGCACTCCTTTCACTTAGCCTAGAAAACCATACCTAATCCAACACACTCATGGATAGAAAACGGTATCTCTATCCCTGTAGATGATTTCTAACATTCATCTACAACTCAATTACATGTAAATGACATTCATAACACAACATCGATTACACTGAAATTGTTAACAAGAAAAACTCCCATTTTCATTTAATGGTGGAATATCAAATTCCAATATTGGAGTCTGAGCTACAAATGAGTCTCGGCTCTACGTGTTTTCCTCTTGGCTAACTGTATCTTAGCTAACCTACAACAACTACTTTGCTACTTGGCAACATATAAATATTTATACAAGAGGGGCTCGAAGAGATTCCCTCGCAATCTAAACTAATGGTGTCAAATCACCATTCAAAATGCCTATCTAATGGGCAATTTTCAATCATGGAAATCTGCTCCAAATCGGATGAAAATCCCTTCTACCATCAACCACTTAATGGTGACCTTATCTAGAGCTTGTGTGAATGCACAAATTGGCTCTTCCATCTTGTGACCATTAAATGACTGGATCATGCTTTTGATTCTCGAGGCAAAATGAGAGGGCAATGCCTCTCCCTTTCTTGAATGTGCACCATGTGTGCTAATTGACTGGCACGTGATGAGGTGGAGTGATTCTCCTGCATCATCATGTTTTCATTGATTTCAAATGATTGATGTCAAAGTATTGATGTCAATGGATTGATTGATTGATTGTTTGATTGATGTCAAAGGAACAATGTCTTGTCATAGCATATTGATGTAATATGTATTGTCCTTGATGTGAATGGATTAATTTCAAGTGAAATAATAGTCATATGATGTCATTCATATATGTATCAATGAGTTTTCATTGATATATGATGCATAGATGAAGATGAGTTGGCATTGATATATGATGCATATATGAATATGGATCGGTGTATGATGCATAGTTGGATTGATGTAAAGATGACTCATTATTGTCTTGTCATGGTTGATAAGAAGTACAAATGGATGAACTCCAAAGTGGTTCCCTTGTGGTGAAATCCCACACATGAATATGCTTTGCGGTTGAGTTATCCTAGAAGTATGGTTAGAGAACCCATGCTTAATTGTGTAATAATGAGATTAACATCAGTGAATTTGTTAGTGAAACTATCCTAGATGAATAGTTCTTGTCATGCCATTTTCGTTCATATGTGGAACGTCACATAACTCCTCACGGTTTGAAAGTTATGGCCTTACGAAGTTGAAGGACCCTCATATGTTGGATTGAAGCCCCAAAAGGTCAAAGAAGTCAAAGTGATTGCAAAGAAAGAAGATTACTTAAATAATAAAGTGAAGTGACAAAATCAAAGAGGATTATTTAAATAATAAAGTGAAGTGACAAAGTCAAGGAGGATTATTTAAATAATAAAGTAAATGGAGAACTTTCTAATTATGGAAAGTGGTTAACCCTAAAATGAGGAAAGTTTGTTAAGTGGTCAAGTGGCTATTGATATATGGACAAGTGGAAAATTAGACAAAGTTGGACATAAGTGACTATGTGGACAAAGTGACCTAGAAGATGCTTCTAAGGAAGCTACTTGGAGAGTATAAATAAGAGGCAAGGGTCTCTTATGAAAAATATGTCTTGATCATATATTGAAGATCTATTTTGAGAGAGAGAGTGGTTGGAGGATCTCATGGATGCATCAAGATTCCGTAAGTCTGATATCTTGACGACGGAAATTTTTGAAAGTTCAGAAACCCTAGCTTCTGAAGGAGTACGCAAGAAGCAGTAGGTCGGAGAGCGTATATACGCTGGATGCAGTGAAACAGAGCACGTACACATGTGGGATGAAGGAAGACAGAGTGCATATAGTGAATATTTTCATGTGAGTTGGTGCCAAGTTCTTGACGGCTGAAGCAAGTTTCAAATCTGCATTTTATGGGCTCAGATCTGCCATAGAAACTTTGGTATGGTTACATAGTTGTCTTGATGGATACTCTTGCTTATTGTATGGTGAATTATTGAGGCATTCTTGGTATGGCTGTGGTGACATGGTTATGTTGATTGATTGATAGAGTTAGAAACACTATTATGGTTCAGTACTGATATGATTTCCATAGAATACTAGTTGTTTATACATGATTGAGTAGCATTCAAATTGTATGGTTGAGGAGCATGAGTAAGTTGTTGGAGAGTATGGATATGTTGAGATTTTTTATGGTTCAGATTGGACAATTAAAGACAGAAGTGAATGTGACTGAGGGCTGTAGAAGATCTAAGTTTATCATGGAGAGAAAACCCTAGTTGTTTAGAAGGGACACATAGGTTGTAGTACAGACAGGTCGCATACATACATGAGTTGTACTATTGGTAGGGCACGTACATACACGTGGTGCACTACTGACAGGTCACATACCTGTTGACATATTGGTATATGTTGAGGATTGATGACTCTTCTTAGTTGGTGCTGAGTTTTGTAAGCTGAGTCTTGAATTGCAAAGTTGTTTCTCTTGTGGATTTGTAACTCTATTCAATTGTTGTTGATAACCCAAGGATTGTAGTCCGTAATAAAAAGAAAATTGTACATACATCTTGTGTTCTTTTTGTTCCTTTTGATGATGAATTATTGATGATATATATTGTTGATGTATGTTGTTGATGCATGTTTACATTTAACAGGTTATAAATGATAGTAATAAGTAATGAGTAAATGGTGATTGCTAACTAAGGAGTTTTGGGAAGGGGAAAAGTTTGAAAAATAGAACCACACTCATTCACCCCCCCTCTAAGTGTGGTCGGTGTGTCCAACAAAAGAGATGATTTGGTTACTGAAGTTTATGGAGGAATTGGGAAAGAAGCAAGAGAATAACATGTTGTATTATGACAACAAGAGTTCCATTCATCTTGCAAATAAATCATCCTTCCATTCAAAGAATAAGAATATATATCTCAAGTACCATTTCATATGATCCATCTTGGAAGATGGACATTTGATGTTGGAAAAGATACACACTAGCTAGAATCTTGCAAGGGGAGTAACTAGGGAGAAACTAATTTCCTGCCTAGTTTCAGTTGGTATTTAAGCATGAAGGTGAAGATGAGAAATTTTCTAGTTCCAAGGTGGAGTATAGTCCAATAGGTACAACAACAGTGGATTTTTTGTGATCAATCTCCAAGTGGGAGATTGTTGGTTGTGGAGCCTAATTATCTTCTTGTTTCATAGGCATTTTTTTTAAGTCGTGTTTATACCCCATGATGACTGTACAACCCAGAATATTGTACACCCTTCCAAATGGGGGGGATTTACCCCCCTAGAGGGTCTAGGGGCAAGCAGTCCCTCGACGAAGGTTTTGGGGGTGAAGACCCTGAAGGAAAAATTTCCTTGTAAATGTATATTGTAGTTTCATAGTAAATTTGGACCGTTCATTATAAGGTCACAGATCTGATGGTAGAAGTTATGTTAGGGTTTTTTTCCTTAAAAGGAAACCCTCTTTTAAGAGGAAAATTTATTACGACTATGCATCATTGTGAATAGTGTATTTAAAGAGAGGATAATGTGATAGAAAGAAGAGGAAGTTACAATGGGTGTGTTGTAGGTTTTATCCCTTCATTTGTTGGATAATAAAAAGGAAGGACCTGACAATTTCTCTGGTGGACGTAGCCCACACTAGGTGAACCATGTATATCCGTGTCTCTATTGTATTGTGTATATTTTGTGTTTTATTTCCACATTTGTGTTTATTTTATTGCTCCATGAACCTGTTTTTCTAACATTCATGTGTCTAACAACAATTAGACACTTGATCCAAATAATCTCATAGATGACCAGTTTTAGTTATTTTTTAGAAACTACAAAAACTCTTGTAACAATAAAATGATCATGTGACATATGTTCTTAGTTATCATAGGATCCATATATCAATTACATGAATACTTGTAGTTTCTTATGCATACTTCAAAGACTATTTTTCAGCATGAAGAAGGGCAGTGGAATTCAAAAATCCTATCATTGGGCATATAGATCAGGTTCTATTAGTATTACTAACCCCTTTCTTGATAGCCCAGGTATGGTCATCACTTATTCATATAAATGAACATCTGACTCTCTCATAACATGTCTTATAATTCCCAGTCAAGAATATGATTTCATACACTCTTCAAAAGGAAAATCAAGGTAATGAGTCAATTATTTTTCTAAGTTTATTTAAAAACATGGTGATTCATGTGGAAATAACCTTATAATTATAAACATGTTGTCCTATACTCATTCGAACGATCTCCAATTTTCATCTTCCTCACTATCATATTATTTTTCTTACATTCATTAGCATGACTTCAATACACCACCTATGTTTTTGTCAATCCTCCATATCATTAAAAAACAACCTCCCTGGATCATGTGCATGCATGTTAATAATAATCCATCTGCTTCCATAATAATATAATACAAACTTCAAATGGTTACCCATATCCATCCTTAACTTCCAATTTAGTCGAGCTTCTCATCTATAACATAAATTAATTCCACCTAAATTGTCCTCATCCTCCTCCGATTGCTAGTAGAAAGATTGTTTAAGTTATAGAACCCAAAGGAAATACACATGCCATAATATTGCAACATAATGAGGAAACCACGCACGATCAAGTATGATCCATCATCGCTAGTTGGACTGGAATGGTATCCATAGTATAATTCAAGCAAGTCCATGCTTGAAAATGCATGGTGGCTATCATTTCTCCAAACATTCAAGGGGCATAATGACTCTGTCAAATAAGAATTTGTGAGGAGCTTCGATGAGAAATTTGCACAATTTTGGGACATGGTAATGAGAGTCTGAGAAGAGACAATTGTTCAAGCCATGGGTTTTCCCCATAATGAATAATTTTGTTTCAAAAACCAATATATAGCGTTGGAATACTAAGGGGGGGGGTGAATCGATATGAGCACTTTTTACCACTTTTTTTTTTTTATGTCTGGTGGAATCAACAACTAGTTGGGCACATGCTCGCGTTACACGTGGCCATGTTATCCAACTGCTACCACTATAACCTCCAGGTGTGCCCACGATTCCCCTTACATGGCACACATTGTAAGTTGGGGGGAGTTGAACTCGAAACCTCATGGAACTTCATTTTCACGGCACTTGCCAATTGAGCTGGCCCCCCAGGGGCACTTTTTACCACTTTTAATCACAATCTATAAACTTTACTTTATAAACAATATATATTTTATGATTTCATTCAATATATCATGAGTATATAACCATAATTAGTACCATTCAATAATATCACATCAGATACAAAGTACACCATAGTTTACGTGGAAACCCAAATGGGAGAAAACCACATAATTGTTTCTTATATATATCATTAATACATTCATATGAATCACCAACTTCCAAATTCTCCAGCACCAACTAGAAGGAGGAACCAACCCCATGATTTATAGGCATCAACCTAAAGGAATCTACAACTCCTTGAATTCTCCATCTACAACTAGAAGGAGGCACCAACCCCATGATTTACAAGCACCAACCTGAAGGAAGCTATAACTCCCTGAATTATTCAGCTACAACTAGAAGGAGGCTATGACCCTCTGATTTACAAGAACCAACCTAAAGGAAACTCCAACTCCATGATTTCTCTGGCACCAACCAAAAGGAGTCTACAACCCCCTTTCCTTTCCCCATCTAGCCTCCCTTAAATATAAGTGTAGACTCAACCTGTCAATACCATTAATACTGTGACTACCACTATCACCAATACACCAACCAACCTGGCACTGTCACTTTCACATCATCTTGTCACTAGTGATCAACCAATCATCCAACATGTCACTATATCTTTGTCACATCAACTTCTTACTACCACTGTGACATTAAATTATGACTACCACTGTCACATCAACCTGTCGTGGATGATCAACTAATCATCTAACCTATCATTATCATTGTAGTTGATATACCAAATATAACCATATCCATTCACATGGATACCAAAACCATTACCATATAATATACATCAACCATGTATCAAACCTATACCATACCATGTACATCAACCATTTACCAAAACTTGTACCAACGATGCATCAAACTTTTACCATACCATGTACCAAAACATGCACCATACCATGTACTAAGATAACCAAGAAGTACCTCTAGAAATGTACCATATCATCATCAAATCATGAACCATAACATCACCAAGATGTGTCTCACTATTTCAATCATGTACCATAATATATGCCAAGTGTAGGTACCATAACATCAATGATCAATCATATAACTCAATCGTATACCAACACCATCTACCATGTACCAAGAATCAACTATGTACCAAATGATGTGCCTCAACCAAGAACCATGGATTGTGCCTCATACATATGCCACCATATACTATAATATATCATCAATGAAGTTCCTCAATCATGTGATAAAATCACCATTACATATACCAAACTAGATAACAATATAGCCAAGATATACCTCTAACAATGTACCATGATATCACCAACATGTTTCTCAACATGTGCCAACATCACCAAGACATGCCTCAAGTATGTACCACAATATTGAATGCATGTACCTCGAAAATATTCCATAACCTCATCAATATTTTCCTCAAACATGCATCAATATCACCTATAAATTCAACTCATACATGTACCAAAATAATCCTCATACCATGCATAATATGTGCCTCAAACATGTACCAGCACAAATAAACCATGTACCAAGAGATACCATCAAACATATACCATATCATTCATAATATTCCTCAAGCATATACCATACAACAAAACATATTCCTAGTATCCAAGATGTCCCTCAAGGCATATACATAAACTCATAAAGACATGCCTCAAGCATGTGCCAAACCTTACAAGATCCAAGCCTCAAAACACATAGAATAACATAACTTTAAACCTATATCTAACCTAATACTCAATACAACAGACCTGTAGCTCTTCCTTAGCCTCAAAAACCTAGTACTAGCATCCTCCTTAAAATATGGTTTTGCCTCACAGGACTAACCCATGCATCATGTAGGGCCTTGGGGGACTAGTGTCGTACAACACACGAGGTGCCTTGTGAGACACTAGTAGCCTAACCCGTGGGGGTCAGCCAAAGTAGGGTTTCTCAAAAACCCTCACTATCCACTTCAATCCCAAAATGTCTCATTCACACTTCCTTTGCCGCCTTAGACTCGCTACATTAGATTCACCAAATAGATCAGGTGTGCTCACATAAAATATATTCAATAAAGTTGTGTATGTAAGAATGAGAGGCTTCTTGAAGTGTATTTATACTTTTCCAGGTGACTTCATTTCTTAACTTTAGGGTCAACCTGTACTTTCTTTTTATAACCACATTTCCATTTAATTAACGACTTGTAACAATTTAGGGACTTCTTAACCAATCCTTAGGGATTCCAACTTCATGACCTCATAAGTCCTCAACCGTGAAGGACTACGTGATATACCACCTACCATTGGAAACAACATGAAGAGGAATATCCATATATGAGTGTGTTACCTGCATTTACATTTTCCTTCATTTCCTTGTTCCTCAAACAACTTAGGAATTCATGACCACACCTCTTGGGCTTCTTGTAGACTTCTTGAAATTCACCCATCATATCTTCTTACCTCAATGACAACCACTTTTGTTAACATAAATGACAAAAAACTATCAACAACATCAATGACAACCAACTATCCAACAATCTCCCCCTTTGGCATTGATGGAAACACTCATACACCAACACTCATGTTTCTCTCCCCCTTTGAAATCAATGGAAACGGGTATCTCCCCTTGGGGTTTCTCCCCCTGTCTTCATTCTTCTAATATTTGTCTTCTGATATTTCTCTTTCTCCCCATTGGACATCATGGGTAAAAGGTTAACTCCTATCGATATTTCCCCCCTTGTCTTCATGCTTCTAATTTCTTTCTATGATGATTTCTCTTCCCTTGAATTCTCTACAAGATGTCATGTATATCAATATGGGACTTCCTACATACTCTTCCTTTCCTATTTTTCAATGCTTCTTTTCCATTGGTGCTTCCTCTTGTAATTCAATGACATATATAAAAAGAATTCAAAGTTACTTGACTTCATATCTTGTCAAGTTCACATCAATGACCATACTTTCCTCTAACGATATTGTACATGTGGATGGTTTCTCTTCCCTTGTCTTGTTGTGAATTTAATTGATTTCCTTCCTGTGACTAACTGATTCCACATGTCCAATGATTCCACTGATTTTGATTGTTAATATGATTTCATCCACTGTCATATATCTGTTTAGATTTTTCAAATCTCTCATGAATCCATCTCCATCCAGATGTCATAAAATTTTCCATGACACTGCTACTCAACCACATACAATGCTAACCCATCTGTTACTTTACCATTCTGAAGACATCTTTAAATATTCGACAATTGATCAATACATATTCCTACTTTTCAAGATTTATGTTCAATCTGCAAATTAGACTCTACATGTATGCAACAATCTGTACTGAATATTTCCATGTCTGATTACATGCCTAGAATCCTCTATATAAATATTTGTCTGAAATGTGTGCCACTGATATTCTTCATAATTATCAGTTGATACCTACATAGAATTGTATTCTAAAATATCTCCTCAAACAATCAAATTATCGCAATACACTCTATACTTCGATCGTCAAACCATTCTGAATTTTCAAACACTCCAGACTGCTCAAGAGATAGTTCTCTTATTTGTAGAGTTGTTTCTTAGACACATCCTCTTAACTATTCATATTTACTCGGAATATCCAAGCCAAATGGATCAGAAATGTGGAGGAAGCCACCCTAATGTGGATCAATATTCCTCTTCATAATATTCCTTTATTTTGACATCTTCCTCTTTATGATCTTACTAAATTCTGACATCCTTTTCATCCTCTTCCTAGATTTTGACATATTTCTCTTTTCGTGTAGATTCATCATGATTTTTCACTGCTACATATCTTGTGAGTACGATCTCTGGGACCTAGTTTTCATTCACAGGTTCTTCTTGTTTTTCATTTCTTCTCCAAACCTTCATGTATCTAGCATCTTCCCTTTTTTCTGTAGATTTGTCTCGATCTTGTACTACTATAAATCCTGAGAGTATTAATTTTGGGTGTTCTTCATTCATTTGTTCTTCCTTTTACTTTTTATGGTTTTCTTTTCCAAACCTTCTTATATCTTATATCAGGTTTTATTTTCATGGAAGTGTCTATCATGCTTCTACAGTCACATGTTATATGTCCATAGTTGTGGAAATTGTAACATTCAATATTGTGTGGGGCCACATAAACATTTCTTGCTTGACCATTTACTCCATAATATATGCAATATACAACTTTATGTCCACAACCGTAAAATAAATTTTGATACCTAGGAATGAATGATGTTCTTTCTGTTGTGGTCCTTTTGAACTCATGCCTTGACTAATCGTGATCTTCTCTTCTATTGTTTCTTTCACAATGATTCAAGATTCTTTAATACTTGAAAGTGGAGGGTATTCTTTGATATTTGTCTCTTTTGTAGTCTTCTTCTTGAGTCTTCTTCCTTTTTGGAATGTTCTCCTTTGTGGGATCACATACTTCCTTCTGGGTAGGGCCTCTGATGAATTCTGCATAACTCTTATCCTTGCCTTCATTCTTCCTTTCTATTAACCTATAACATTTCTCTTCAACTTTATTCATTGGTGGTGTGGATATACTTCTCTCTTCAATGTTCTTGTTGAGATTGACAACTTTAACTCTTAATGCGACAACTTCTTCTTCAAGCTTCTCACAATCTTATTTTTTCTTCATTATATGGATCTTCATGAATTATTCCTTTCTCTTTACTTCTTCAAGTTGGGTATTCAAGGAGACAATTTCTTCTTCAAGTCTTGTTTCTTGTTGAATAAATTCAGCTTCAAGCTTATTTAAGTCCTCTGATATTTCCTTGAGATGGCCAGTCAAAATATTTTCTCTCTTCTTTGCTTCCTTTCTTTTTTCTACTATTTTGTCTTCCAAAACTTGTTTTTCTTCCAACTGACTTTTGCATGCTTCTTCTAATTGTACTTTTAGATTTTTAATCATCTTCTAGACTTATTCAAAGTTTGGATTTTGAGAACCCTTCTTTAGCTTGATCAATTATTCCTTGAGTGACTTGTTCTTCCTTGTTTCTTTCGTCAGAACACCTAAAGCATTGATTAATTTTGCTTCAAGATTTACTATTCCTTCATCACAATCTTCTTCTTCATAATTTGTCTAACATGAAGAGAATATTTCTTCTTGTTTTTTTTCAGTATCTCATTTATTATGATTATCATGCTATGGCTCTGTGAGAGAATGGTATTCCTTGAAGTATAGATTATGTAGCTTATCACAAAGTTCTTTGGCTGATGCACATTGTCCCACATTGTCTTTTACTAAATCTGATAATCCTTCCAAGATGAAATCCATTTCTATTTTGTTGTTTCCCTTCAATTCCTTCTTGGATGTAGTCTTTGTTTTCTTTGAACCTATGTATCCTGTAAAAACTGAGTACCAAATATCATACCTTTGTACTCCAATAAATACTTTCATATTCTTTCTCCATATATCATAGCTCAGACCATTTTGACCATCAAATATTGGTGTTTTGTTTACTGTGCACTTCATGGATACTGACATTCCATTATATATGTGATCCATGATCTACCCTCCAATGGTTAGACTATTTTCTTTAAGGACATGGTATGATACCAATTTTTGGAATACAAAGAGGTGGGGTGAACCAGTATGAGCACTTTTTACCACTTTCAATCACAATTTATAAAATTCACTTTATCAGCATTATATCTTTTATTAATGCATTCAATATATCATGATTATATAACCATAACAAATACCAATCAACAATCACATCAGATAAACAATACACCATAATTTACGTGGAAACCCAAATGGGAGAAAACCATGGAATGATTTCTTATATATATCAAGAATACATTCATAGTAAGCACCAACTTCCAAATATTCCAACACCAACTGGAAGGAGGCACCAACCCCGTGATTTACAAGCACCAACCTAAAGGAAGCTACAACTCCTTGAATTCTCCAGCTACAACTGGAAGGAGGCACCAACCCTATGATTTATAGGCACCAACCTTAAGGAAGATAAAAATCCTTGAATTATCTAGCTACAACTAAAAGGAGGCTATGACCCTCTTATTTACAAAAACTAACCTAAAGGAAGCTCCAACTCCTTGAGTTCTCCAACACCAAATAAAAAGAGGCTACAACCCCCTTTCTTGCATCATCCAATTGCCCTAAAATATAAGTGTAGAATCAACCTATTTCTACCATTGATACTGTCACTACCACTATCACCAATACATCAACCAACCTGTCAATATCACTGTTACATCAACCTATCATTGATGATCAACCAATCATCTAGCCTATCACTATCTCTTTGTCACATCAACATGTGACTACCACTATCACATTAATTTGTGACTACCACTGTCACATTAATATGTGACTACCACTGTCACATCAACTTGTCACCGATGATCAACCAATCATCTAACCTATCATTGTCACTGTCGTTGATATACTAACTATAACCAGATCCACTCACATGGATACCAAAACCATCACCATGTAATGTACATCAACCATGTATCATACAATGTACATCAACCATGTACCAACGATGCATCAACTATGCATCAAACTTGTACCATACCATGTACTAAGATCACTAAGAAGTGCCTCTAGAAATGTACCATATCATCATCAACTCATGAACCATAAAATCACCAAGATGTGTCTCAATATCACCAATCATATACCATAAGATATGCCAAGTGTAGGTACCATAACATCAATGATCAATCATATACCTCAATCATATACTAATACCATGTACCATGTACCAAGAATCAACTATGTACCAAATGATGTGCCTCAACCAAGCACCAAATAATGTTCCTCATACATATGCCACCATATACTATAAGATATCATCAATGTAGTGCCTCAAGCATGTGATAACATAACCATGACATATACCAAACCATATGCCAAGATACCCAAGATATCCCTCTAACAATGTACCATGATATCACCAAGATGTTTCTCAAGATGTGATAAAATCACCAAGACATGCTTCAAGAATGCACCACAATATCAAATTCATGTACCTCAAACATGTTCCATAACCTCATAAATATGTGCCTCAAACATGAATCAATATCACCAAGAAATTCACCTCATACATGTACCAAAATATTCCTCACACCATGCATAAGATGTGCCTCAAACATGTACCAACACCCATAAACCATGTACCAAGAGATACCATCAAACTTATTCCATATTACTCATGATATTCCTCAATAATATACCATAAAAAAAACCATATCCCAAGTAAATAATATTTCCCTCAAGGGATATACCAAAACTCACAAAGACATGCCTCAAGCATGTGCCAAACCTTCCAAGATGCAAGCCTCAAAACACATACAATAACATACCTTTAAACCTGTAGCTGACCCAATACACAATATAAAAGACTTGTATCTCTTCCTTAGCCTCAACAACCTGGTACTAGAATCCTCCTTCAAATGTGGTTTAGTCTCACAATACTAACATGTGCATCATGCAGGGCCTCACAGTACTAGTGTCGTACAATATGCGAGGGTGCCTCATGGGACACTAGTATCATGACCCAAAGAGGTCAACCAAATCAAGGTTTCTCAAAAACCCTTTTTATCCACTTTAATCCCAAAACTTCTCCTTTGCACTTCCCTCACTTCCTCAGACTCACTACCTTAGATTATCCAAATAGATCAAGTGTGCTTACATAGAAGATATTCAATAAAGTTGTGTATGTAAGAATGATATGCTTCTTTAAGTGTATTTATACTTTTCCAAGTCACTTATTTTATTAACTTTAGGGTCGACTTGTACTTTCTTGTTATAACCACTTTTCCCTACAATTAATGACCTTTAACAGATTAGGGGCTTCTTAACCAATCTTCGAGGCTTCCAACTTCATGACCTCATAACTCATCAACCATGAGGAACTACGTGATAAACCACCTACCGTTGGAAAAAAAAAATGATGAGGACTATCCATATATGAGTGTGTTACCTGCATTTACACTATCCTTCATGTCCTTATTCCTCAAAAAAAATTGTGATTCATGACCAAACCTTTGGGGATTCTTGTGGAATTCTTCAAACTCACCCATGACATATGTTGACATCAATGACAACCAATTCTATTGAAATCAATGACAACCAACTATATACAACATCAATGACAACCAACTATCCAACATATAGAATAGGGTACATGGGCGTTATTTTTATGCCAAATAGAGAAAACGCCAGATTGGAAAAGGGGATTTCCAAGGTCATGGCTTAAGGAGAACTGGAGGGATTTGATATTTTTTCTTCATAAGTTTGTAATCTGTGAAGCTCGATAAACAATAGTTTTCATGTACCACATGTGCCTGCTTCTGCATTTTGATTCAAGTAACTACTTCAAATTTCCATTTTCCTAGGAAAGAGTTTAGAGAAAATTTCTAAAGGTATCCAATGAAACTTTAAGAACATTAGCAATAGTATATATCATCATGGACTTGTCTGGATATTGGTAGTGGAAGAATTGTGAAAGAAGGGTGACAATTGGTATTTGTTCTTGGTCTGAAATGAGTTTATTGAAGTAGGAACAAAATTAATTGAAGTGCATCAGAAGGATACCATCATCCTAAATAATGATGAATACATGAATAATGGTGAATACCTAATATCCCGTGGCGCTGAGGGCTTCACCATTTACATACATGAAAAAAAGGAAAAGTATTCACAGAGAAAATATGGGAAGCCAACGACTACACCCAAGAGATTTACCTGGAGCATGACCAGGCAAAAAACCATGAAGCAAAATGAAAAGGCTACCACACCAATAGTTATTTTCCCACCGAATGATGACGATGTACCAATAGGGAATATTTTTATTCAATAGAAGGAAAATGACAAACCTTGTCCCAAGAAATCAAGAACCAGGAATTTTGAGCCTAAAGCTTCTAAAGATAGAGTCTATGTAGATGATATTGTGATTCCCATAATGGATGTTTTTGAAGACAATACTAGATATAATGACCCTCCATAGTAGACTGTGTCAACAAATATCCTAGGTTAACCTACAATTTCAAGGAAGAAGAAAAAGGGAATCAAGAAATTAAAAAGGAAGATTTGTGAATTTAAGGTGTTGGATAGACATTTGAAGAATGAAAATGAAAATCTTAAGATAACTAATACACAGTTATAGGTGGACATTGAGATATTAATCAAGCAGAATAAGAAAGTATGCCAAGAGGTGGTATAAATAGACTCATATGGTGATTATACATAATTGAGTCTTGAAAAGGAAGCTCAAAGTAGAGAAGAAGAGGACAACATCTAATGTCAACATTTCAATTAGAAAATAACCCTAAAAGAATGGAGGACCAACTGCTCTACAATTTTGAACAGAACATTAGTTTTGATTTCTTAAGGATGTGCAATATATCTGGAATGGGGGGATGTTCAGCTCCTAAATTAACAATTTCTTACTACTAGTAAAACCTTCTTTTGACCAATTTTCCCTTCCTTTTTTGCCTAGTTTTCTCTCATATCAGTATAATAATGAAGGTTTGGATGAACATGTTTACTATGAAAAATTGATGTAAATTTTCCATTAATATGACTCTTTCCATTGTTTTTATAATATTTTGGATATTATCAATAGGTTCATTTCTAATGATGCTTTCCTTCAATTTCAGATCATGCAACACACAAGGATCCTACAATCCCTTTTTTGTTGGGCATATAAAAAACTAGTATTGGACCAAATTGCGATATGGGTTTTTCTTGCAGCAAGGTCAACATGGACATGAAAGGGTGTCCATGTCATCTAATTCTAAAATAAAATGAGGATGTTTATCGAAGGTCAAAAGAATAGGACTGGAAGATTCAATGATTACCACAACCAGATATGATTTTGATCGTGATCCCCAGCTGGTGATTTCCTCATGCATTTTCAATGTCACAAGGATATCACAACAATGATTTAATGAATAAATTTGTTCTTTTGTTATCAGAAATAAGCCAATTTGATATATCTTTGATATTTTTCTACTGTAAGACACTTAGTGATGCATGGTACAAGGGATTTGATTCCAACACCTTGCCCATTTTTGGGATCAATTTCATGTATAAAAATATGATGCCACAACATTGTAAAAGAGAATGAAAATATTCCAAAGTCCTTTGATCGAAACCCTAAGTACTCTGTAATCATTGTTATAATTTTTCATTAACACAAGGATATGATGTTTTGGATCCACTTGGCATTATGATTTTTTCATTGGCTTTTTAGTCTTCTCAAGTAGCGTGAGGTCGATTGGGAAGGGTCCACTAGTTGGTTCTCGCTACTTTGTATTTGTTTGCAGTAGGGTAATTGTTTCATTTAGTTTTTTCCATAATTAAGGATTGTGTGAGAATATAATCTTGTGTATACTTGTATTCTTTACATTTCATAACAATTGTACAAATATCAGGTTAAAGTTTGAAGTTGCATCGTGTGTAATATCAACATAAGTTCATTTGTGAAAGCAAGTATTTATGTAATCTTTAACTCTGGTTATTTTAATATTGACCTTTATCGTGATTTGAATAGTGGTAGTTATTTTTGGTTTCTTCAATTTGATCTTATTTATGATTGAATTGATCATTTTAAATAACTCTACCTTGTTTTATATACATATGGTCAAATACATTAATTTCTATATTATTAGTTGTGTGCTTTCAATATTAGGTTATATTGTAAATTTGTAGTTGCAAATGAGTTAAAAGTGTTCAGGACCTGTTTGAGTGGATCGATCCCTTTTCACTTTCCTTAAGTTGATAAATAAATTGATTCAACAAAGGTATTCTTTGTTGGATTTGAACAATAGTATTGAGACAAGTCTTTTGTACTCCATAATGAGTAAAACATAAAGTGAACTTCTAAAAATACTCTACATTCTTGACCAGTAAAGACGATCTCCTTTTTGTTATTTGCACTGTGTGAAATAGGATAAACTTGTATGTTTTTCCTATTTAATTTTATCATAGGAACAATGTTATTGAAGGTAGGAACAAGTTGCTTCTCAACACTTAAGTGTTAAAGCTTGAGTTAAAAATAATAAGCCTTTGGTCCAGTAAATAAACTTTTGTTTTTCCACTCAATACACATAGATTGTTGTGTTTCATTTGTAATAAAATAATTTCACTTACCACAGACATCATTTCCTCATAGAACAATACAGTTTATATAGTCATATTAGTGTCCTAATCCCTACACATACAATGTTCGAATCTCTAAGTTTATGCCCACGAGTGATAAATACATGCTCATCAATTAGGTCAATTAATTAGCTCGACAAGGGCCAATGATTGTAAATGATGTAAATTAAAGTTATAAATAAAAAACATCATTGGCTACAAGACAAGGGGGAATAAAACAATGGGATGATATGACTCCATGAGAGAGGAATGAGAGGGGTTGAAGGGGGCCAAAGAGGCCAAATCCAAGAATATTAGAATATTATATTATAACCCAAATACATTACCTTAGCTTATGTATAAATCATATCAACCTTGAGATGCATGAAAAAGTAGTTGGGGAGGACTTCCTTGAGTGTGAAGTGGTAGGTTATATGCATGCATACTTAATCCATTTTTTTGGAGATCTTCCCATCATTAACTCATTCTATCCATCATTCAATCATCATGATATCCATGTATGAATTGTAAGAGGAATGGATAGAACCTTGTGACGGGAGATTAATTGTATGGCTACTGTGAAAATTGATACTAAGCATCCATGTAGATCGTAGCCTTGATATTTTCTTGGCCAATATGTACTAGATCCCATGAAAGAGGTGTGACATCCTCGAGGACTAAATTGTAGAGAAGGGGGTCCACTTCTTTGGTTTCTTCATATTGAAGGTAGAAAGAGAGGCAATGATTGTTATCACCCAAGGGGAACATATATAGGGATAAATGTATATGATATGACCCCAGGAGGGGCATATATGGGCCTAAATGCACATGTTATGTGTAAATATATATGTAATAGGGTCAGCCTAATAGTAAAGGGGTCTAATGTGCAAGTGTGAATAGGTATATATAGAGATCATGTATTCATTATTGGGACATGTGAATGGTGATGTATGCATGTATTTGGTTATGTGGAGGAGATTCTCCTGTTCTTTGAGGAGTTATAGTTTAACTTATATATATTGGATTTCTACTTCACACTCACATTTTGTACATGGTTTGTACTTTTTTTCTCTTATGATCATTGAATCATTTGGATCATTACATTTGGTATCCAAGCATTGATCCTAGGGTTTTTCTTCCTCAAGAAACTCATCTTGGAATTTTCTCTATAATATTTTTTGGTGACACATCCAACATCGAAAATTGGAGGCTATGTAGAATACATATCAGAGTACTTGTGGTACAAAGTTCAGCTTCTAGGTCATTGTACTTTCAGAGATACACCCTATGGAAGATATGGTTTTTGAGTAGTCATGTAACTAGTCTCAAACATGTGTTTTGGGTAAAACAATCATATATTCTTCATAGAAGATTCAAAATCCATGGAACTAGTTACATTGGAAAGAGAACAAGATGTAGTAGTTTGTATGTGAGTTTCAAAATCGGATATCAAATATGGGGTGCGTGTAATTATATACAAGTTCACTCACCCAAATATGAAAAAATTTAGCAAGGTTTGAGAAATTTACCATAACTTTCATTTGGCACACCCAATTTTGGTCAGACCTATGGAATTGTAGAGAAGAAATTTCAGAGTACTACAGAATGAACTTTTAGACTCATAGGGGTTGAAATTTAGTTTCAAATCATAGTTTCAAAGGTATGTTCACTTAAAACTTTCATAACATTTGATTTGAATGTCTAATAGAGCCGATTCAAAAGCCATTAGAAAGAGAAAACATAGGAGACTATATTGGAACTAGGAATATAACTATTTGAGATGATTATTCCTAAAATATTTAGGTTGTAAGTTGATGGTTGGGGTTATACCTTAATTAAGAATCAATTCCAATACCTCACTTTAGTGGAGATGAAGATAAAAGTGAAATAAATCTTGAGGAATGGTTGAGGATGATAAAGAAAACTGGTTTGATTCCTTGTAGGGAATATTTTGTTTTTTGGAGGGGAAGCTTCTAAATGGTGGAATAACTATGATGAAGATACTAGATTCCACTCCACATAGGAATAATTTGAAAAAATATTCTCAGATAAATGGATTAGGGATAGAAAAATGGAGAAATTCTATAGAATTCAAGATAAATTAAAAGAAGCAAAGGAAGAGATTAATAAGAAGGGTGAGGAGCTATCTAAGATATGATCCCTTAATGAATCACTCATTAAGGAGGTTAAGAACCTAAAGTAAAAAAAGAGTAGAAAAAAAAAATGGGAAAAGGATGATTCAAGGGAAGAATTGAAAAGAAAATATGAAGATGTATGTAGATTACAAAACCATAATAAAAAAATATTGGATGAGTTTAAGCTATGAAAATAATAAAAGAAGAAATATCAAAATCAAGAAGAAACAAGGATATTGGATGGAGAATCTACCAAAATACTTGAAGAGTAAATTTTCAAGAATGACGAGGAATCATCAAATAATGATGAGATAAAATCATAAATGCAATCCATAATTGAAGAAGGACATCAAAATTTGATAAATGGGGTGACATTACAACTTCAATAGGATAAACAAGACAAGATTCAAGAAGGTCACTAGAAGATACTTGAAGAAGTTGAAATCTATCTGCAGGATGTACATGCCAAATATGATGCTTTTATCTCCAAGGCTAGAACAATCAAACAGGAATAAAAGAGGATAGAGGATTCCATTGTCTATGAAAAAAAATAGATGAAATGGGTGTGAAGAATGAATAAAAATCATCAAATGTGAAACCATGTCGACACCCTCATTATCAGGTAAGATTTCAAGAAATACAAGAAGATCAATATCGACATTATCAAGGAAGAAGATGGAATAATCATCAATATTCATGGAATATGGAATCACAAAACCATTATTCAATAGGATATTATCATATACCAACATCTACTACCAATTGGAGAATCTTCAACAACAATACATGGAATCAAGGGAAAGAAAATTATGCAACAACCAGACACCAAGGATTATGACTGAAAATAATTTATTTCATATGGATAGATCATCATAAATGGAAAGAAGGAAGAAGGAACATAGGAAAATCATATTACTTGGTTTCATCACATGTGAATCCTTTAATTGCAAAGATTTGAGGATAAATCTTTTTGAAGGAGGGTACTATGTTATGACCCAAGGGGAGCATAGATAGGGATAAATGTATAAGATATGACCCCAAGGGGGGGTATGTATGGGCCTAAATGTACATGTAATGTGTAAATATGTATGTAATAGGGTCATCCTAATAGTAAAGGGGGATCATGTGCAAGTGTGAATAGGTATATATAGAGATCATGTATTCATTATTGGGACATGTGAATGGTGATGTATGAATGCATTTGGTTATGTGGAGGAGGTTATCCTATTCTTTAAGGAGTTATTGTGTAACTTATCTATCTTGGAGTTGTGCTCCACACTCACATTCTCTAAATGGTGTGTAATTTTGTTCTCTTATGCTAATTTAAGAATTTGGATCATTACAATGATTGGGATGGTTGCATAAGTAAATAGGATGAGAAATTAGTGGGAACTTTCTTGTGGAATCATAGCCCGAGTATGGGGGTGGCCTATTGTATAAATACTTGGTGCAATAGTTCCTACAACTAGGAGAAACATTCCATGTAAGCATACAATGGGTGTCTTTCATTATTAAAGATACATGTTCTATTATTGGTGCTTCTGTGTTGTGTATTATGTATGAAGATGATTTAAATTGTTGTTTGCTTAAATAATAGTTTAACATATTATATTTTTCTATGTTTACATGAATTGCATGAGTCTGCAAGTCATATGGAATATATAATTTCATTATATGGAAGAGAGGAATAATTATATGGTATCAAAGTTTAAAGATATGGAGAAATTAAGGAAATTGGAGAAAATTTACAAGTACCCCACCATCCCAGTGGGTACTGGGGTGACTGGGTATGTTACAACACTATAATGTTTATGGACATCCTTAATGTGAAAATACACCAAAAATTTCACCCGATTCTGCGATTTTCCTCTCATGACATGGACAAAACAATTTTTTGGCTCTCTCTCTCTCTCTCTCTCT
>ML790588.1:185529-204754 GCA_009831015.1 Picea engelmannii | reverse complement strand
GAAAAGATACACACTAGCCAGAATCCTGTAGACATGTTAACAAAGGGAGTAACCAAGGAGAAACTGAGTTCTTGCTCAGTTTCAGTTGGTCTTCAAGAATGAAGATGAAGATGAGAAATTTGCCAGGTCCAAGAAGGTTCAGATTCCAGCATATACAACGGTGGTGGAGTTGTTGAGATTAGTCTCCAAGTGGGAGATTGTTGGTTGTGGAGCCTAATTATCTTCCTGATTTATAGGTCTTTTACTTTCAGCCGTGTTTATACCCCATGAAGTATTTACACCCCAGAAGTATGTACACTCTTCCATGCGGGGGAGTGCAGAGGGGGTTACCCCCTCTGCGGGGTTCGGGGAGCCTATCCCCCCGGCTGGGGGGTCTAGGGGCAAGCGGGCCCCCAGCGGGGGTTCGGGGGCGAATCCCCCGAAGCAAAAATTGCCTTGTAAAAGTATATTGTAATTTCATTGTAAATCTGGACCGTTCATTATAAGGTCGCAGATCTAACGGTAGAGATTATGTTAGGGATTTTTTCCCTAGAAGGCAACCCTCTTTTATGAGGGAAATGTATTGCGGCTATGGTTGATGGTGAATATTGTATTCTGAGAGAGGAGACTGTGAGAGAAAGAAGAGGAAGTTACAGTGGGTTTTGTTGTAGGTTGTATCCCTTCATTTGCTGGATAATAATAAAGGAGGGACCTGACAATTTATCTAGTGGACGTAGCCCACACTGGGTGAACCACGTAAATCTATGTCTCTCTTGTATTGTGTGTCTTCTGTGTTTTGTTTCTGCATTTGTTTTATTTTATTTCTCCGCGGTCCTGTTTTTCTAACAAATAGATCGACTGATAGAAGAATGAGAAGTTGAGGTGAAGCAATAGAAGACCAGAGAATTAGCTATCGAAGTTGAAAGAACGCAAGAAGGTTTGAAGGACCTATCCATGCAAGAAAGAAGAATACCCACCCTGGAATTAATAAGAGAATGGATATTAACTTCGAACCCTTTTAGAACACATCAGCAGTGCAAAGTAAATTCACTAGGAGAAGATACAAATAAGAATGGAAAGAGAAATCCAGAAATAGTTAGAGAGAATCAAATCACAAGAAAGAAGGCAAGGAATCTCAGTAAGAAGAATTATAAATTGGAAAAGCTACAAGAAGTTACAGACAATAGATGGAAATTTCACAGATAGGAACTTCACAGGAGGTAGGTTTGCAGGATTTGAACCTTGCCGGAACAACAAAACCCCGCAGAATGGGACTTCACCCCGACGAAGCTATAAGACCAGTGGAGGTGCCCCGATCGTTAGAATGACGTTCCATAATGGTTAGGAAGCACATTTATGGGTGAATAGATCATCATTAGACATTGATACTATGCCATAATGAATGAATTCACATTGATTGAGGAATTCTTGTCCGTTGGAGGAATCTGTTAGGAAACTTGCTTACTTAACCTAGCAGACGCTGCGCTAGGACCAATTTTTTCTATCTATGATTATATGAGACAAGAAACGAAGCAATTTTGTGTGTTGAGATATGCTATCATACCTCGCCATCTGTTGTTTACCCTGCTATCTGTTCACCTACCGCGACTTATTTATTAACAATGAGAATGTCGACCGAGTGCACTGATCTAGAGAAGTCCATTGAAGAAGTTTTGAAGAATTTTATGGCTGATAAAGATATGTCTGAGGGAGTACAGGCATCATCGACCAAGGGAATGCAGGATTCCCCTTCAACTGGATGACGTTTGAAATGTGCCAAACCCACGTCTGAGAAGTGAAGTAAGCATCACGATGATCTGGCTAATGCGAAGCAGATCCCGTCGGTCTTACCAAACTATATCCCACCTTTGGCTAGTGTGGTTAACCCTGAAAACATTCCATGGGATTTCGAGTACACTTTGATCAGCGCGTACATTTCAAAGGGAATACACGTAGTTGGAACCCATTTAGGACAGATCCTCTCATTGAAGAACAATGATTTCAAACTTGGAGACAGAAAGAACTACGCGATGCTCGCGCCCCATAGATATTTGATGAAGACGATTGGGAAGAAGCTTCACATAGTCTCCCAATATTGGATAAAGGAGCTTGCGCAGTCCACAATACTGAACGTCATGAAGATCCCTCATTTTGGTCGACATCAGGAGGTTAACGCTTGCGTTAAAATCCTCTTGTCATGCTATCATGGAGGATATATGTGGCTTGACAGGCACATTACTGTGGATCCAACGTTGATCCACATGATCACGGGACTAAGCATGCAGGGACTCGACCCTCAGCAGTTCTACCCAGGGAAGACCTCAAATCACTTCCTGGCACAACGCATTAAGGAGGGATACGATGAAGGTAAGAAGGGAAAGTGAGGCTACAAGGTAGCCTCCATCCAAGATGGCGCAGTGCACCTTTCTTTCCAACTCATAGATGGAAAGCTTGTTAGAAAGAACCACCCCACACAGGTTCCCAGAAATGTGGTGGACCTAGCAGGAAAATGCATGGAGGGGATGCAAATGAATTGGGAAAGCTACCTCATCAACAAGCTCGAGAAAGACTATCGCGAAGTGAAGGATCAGGGATATGAGTTTCATTTTAGTTGGTTGCTTGTGTTGATCACATTTGTCACTTGGAAAATGCCAGAGGGAGCATCTTTTCCAGAAATTGAGCCATCAGAGCCATTGGCCACGAGGTTCTCCACCTTATGGTATACGAATGATATGTTGAATCAATGGCAGTCGAATGCAGTGTTCCACACCTATTATCAGCAACTGAACATTTCAATCAAGTCTTTCCCATGCATGACATCGTGCACTCTACACCAGTACAGACCACTAGCTAAGTTCCATGCAGATCTACACTTTATTTATATCATTGCGCACATAGATGAGAGTAAGGAAGAATTACAGTCCTATTATAAGCTAACTGACGAAGAAATGGAATAGATCACGAAGGAGTGGCTAGAGGAGTTCTTGGTACCGGTTGATGATGCATAACTCTCTGACCCTAACATCATAGGAAGCCCCTTGGTCACCCGGTTCGAGCATGTAGGATAGACAAGTGCGAAGAAGAAGAAGAAAAAGGAGGAAGTTCAGAACATAGAGACTGATGAGGAGGAAAATGCCTCAGAAGAAAGTAGACCTGGCTCACCCGCAGGCAGAGGAGGAGATGAAGTAAATCAAGAAGGAGGAGGGGAAGAAGGAGAAAAACAAGGAGAAGGAGAAGATACACTGTCCAAGGATCCCCCTACCGATACAGAAACATCGAAGAAGAGGAAGGTTTCTCCACATAAACCTTCAACAAGAAACAAGACCCATGCCAGTAAGCCCCAACTAGAGGCTACACTCACGGAAGATGACATCGGTCTAGTCTGCGGAGAAATGGAGGATGCATCTGAGGACCTCTTACAGAGATATGGTGTGAAGCAAGAAGAGTTGTACATAAGAGTTGAGAAGGAACTGAAGGAAATTCAGCGAGACATTCAATTGAGCCTCGCAGTACCTATTGTGCCTACCTCATCGAAGATTGCAGAGTTGGGGGATGAACCAGCCCAACTTTGAAGAATGGAATATGCAATAGAGGCTCAGCTTCGACAAGTCCAAGAGGAAAAGTAAAAGTTTACAGAAGCCCTGGAAAAAGAAAAAGAGGAGATATTGGAGCAATCAAGAGTTGCATGGTACTGCGTAACCGCGTATGAAAATGAGAAAGATGAGTTCCGGGCGATGCTCGAGGAAGACAAAGTGAAGATACAGAGGGAAAAGGACAAGTTGCTTGCAAAGAAGAGTGCAGTCAAAGAAGTGGTGAGAAAATCACTTCACTCTGTGCCAGGCTTGGCACAGGAGGAACATGAGTAAATTGAGGTTCAAGTGATGAAGCTTGCTAAGGCCATCCAACAGCTTCAAGCAAGGGTAATAGAGTTGGAGATCAAAGCAGTTCTGAGTACTCTGTAGGAAGTGCACAACCAGAGGGAGGAATCCGCTAAGAGCACAATGGAAAGGATCAGAGTCCTCGCCTCAGAATGCAAGTAGCTAAGCAATAGAAGTGCGCATACCTATGAACACCTCACGGAAGAACCAAAACATAGGAAGTTGGAAGTATAGCTACATGAGGCACAAGAATAGGTAGTGACAATTCAAGAGCAGATTAAGTTTCTCACTGTAGTCGAGAGAATGAAGATATCACACGAACAATGCATGGTCCAGCAACAAATTACTGCCATCCAGGGAAAAGTAATGGAAGTCACATAGAGGCTACAATCGATGCAGGATGAATCCTGGACAGTGTTTGAAGAGATCGAAGGAAATGGTTCGCAACTAGACCAAGTGGTTGCAATAGTGGAACAACTCCTGGAAGGGCATGTTACAGAGAAATTGATCTAGGATTTTGTTGAGCAGGAAGCTCAAGTGAAGCAGCAGGTCGAAGCAAGTCGAGCTAAGCTCGAGTCCTTTGAAGTAGCGCTGCCTAGATTTGAGTGACTCGGGATGAGTCACAAGTGAGTGTTGGGGGCTTGCTGGCCCTCAACCAAGTTTTGAGGAAACATTGGTAAGGTTTGACCACTTTTGGACTTCGACAGGCTGGTCGAAGATGGAGCACCCAGGTGGAACTGAGATCACGGGATATCACTTTTTTTGTGGACCAGCAAGGGGTTCATTAGGGTTTTTGTGTTAGGGTTTAGGGGATGTCAGCCCATGGGTTTACCCATGTTTAGGAATTTTTGTAAGGGATCTAAAAGTATAAATAAGAAGGAATGTAATGTAGAAGTATTTTTAGTGAAAGGGATGTAAGTAGCTAAGTGAAAGAGGCAAGTAGTTATGGGTTGCTTTGTGCAACAGACTATGTATGTAAGGCTTTATGTGTAATAGACGAGTTGTCTTTGTGCCTTGACATAATTTTGGGAAGGTGGATCTGGTGCTTAGTGTGCAGATCACATGTCTGGTGCAAAGATTGGCTCTCTAGCTTAGTGCACAAGAGTGGATGGATGTAAGATATTGAAGTCTAATAAAGAAGAATAATTCGTTGGTGGAAGTATCCCCACACTGGGGTGAACCAAGTAAATATTGTCTGGATGGTTTGCTTTGAGTTATAATATTTATGCTGTGAATATTCTTAGTGCATTGAATGTTATGAATGATAGATAGATCTATGAATGTTTAATGCTTTGTATATGTTGAATGTGTTAGATATGAATTATGATGCTAAGAGCGATGTATAGTTTGTCATTATTACTGCATCGATCTATACTTAGAGTTTGATATGCGATGTGAATAAAGATAACAAATTAATATATGTTGTTCCTAAGTACCCTACAAATTGTTGTAATCATAGATCTATGTCCCAGCTTGGTTATAGGCACCTGATTCTTGTAACCCTCCCTGTGTCTACCTCGGGTGAGACTTCACCTGCTTCGCAGGTGTTGCCAAAAGGGCCAGTAGTTAGGGTTTTGTTGGTGTGTTGTTGAAGTGTTGAACCCTGGGTCTGCCCCAGTGCCAACACCCATATCCAATATTGCAGCTTTTGGAAATCTGATGCACATGATGCATACAAAGAGGCATACACAGAAGATCAGGGCTTCAAGGAGGTGTTTTAGAAGCTAAAGCAAAAAAATTATATAGAAGAAGGTGACAGTTAGGCTAACTATCATCCCTATAATGGGTTACTCTACAATATAGATAATATTTTTGTTCCTAAAGGTGAAATATTGTAGCTTTTCAAATAGACTCACACCTCCATGTTTATAGGACATTTTGGTGTTGCGAAGATGGTTTCTAATTTACAGAGGTATGTTTATTATCCTAACATGCAAGAATATGTAACATAGTATATTATATAATGCATACTTTGTTGTAACAACAAGCTCAATAATAGGAAGCAAGGTCTATACCATCCATTACATGTACTTGCTCGACCATGGGAGAGCATTTCCATGGATTTTGTGGGAGGTTTACCAACAACCAGGAAGGGACATGACTATCTATTTGTGGTAGTTGATATATTTAGTAAATTGTGCATTCTCATGCCTTGTAAAAATAACATGAAAGAACAAGAAGCAACAAACAAGTTCTTTGAATAGGCCTGGGTGCACTTTGGGATACCAAGGAGCATCATCTTAGATAGGGATGCCATATTTATTAGTGAATTTCAGAATACATTGTGGGAGAATATGGAAAATAAGTTTAATATAATAACAACATTCCAACCATAGATATATGACTAGATGGATGTAGTCATCATGAATTTGGTGCATCTTTTGAGGGTTTACAATCAGAAGAATTTGAAAACTTGGGATGAAAAATTGATCTATATAGATCACTCTTATAATAGAACAACCCACACTTCTACTAGTAAGTCACATTTTCAAACTTACTTTGGATGTTTTCCACCTTCACCCTTGGATGTTGTATATGGAAAACAACGAGGAGTGAGGGATTACGTCACAAGAGATGTAATGAGAGTAGAAAAAATTGTTGAGAAGATCAGGTAGATCCATTTGAAATTATAGGATATAGTGAACAAGTCGCAATAAAAGTATAAGGCTAGACATAATCAACACAAAATCGAGAAGTCATTCAAAATGGGAAATACGGTTTGGTTACAACACAACAAGGAAAAACTGCAAGGTCTCGGTAAGAAGATCAATACTATCCGATATGATCCTTTTGAGATATTGGAGAAGGTGGGATATAACACCCATAGACTCATTCTACCCCCATAAATGTGCATTTAATTATTAGTGAATTTTGAGAATCCGAAACTCTATGAGCCTTCCATGTTGGATCAGGAGGAGGAGAAGGTCCTACCTACCATAGAGGACATAGAACTAGATGCTCAAGTAGATTTGGTAGAAGATACAATTTTGTAGAAGAAATCTAAAACTACAAGATAGGGGCAACATTACCTTTGGAATATTGGGTTGAAAGGACAAATTCCAAGAAAAGAAAAATGGTACTCTAGGGAGAAGCTAGATGAAACTTTTCCTCACCTCATTCAATAAACCTTTTGGGGACCAAAATTTTCCCTAAATGAAGAGGTATTATCTATATTGGATCACTATATTATTTTTCATCCATCTCTATGATTTTAGAGTGGAAAAAATTAGAGGAATCTACTTGCAGGGTCATTTTAATGGTAGGTCCCAGTTTGGAAAATTGGGCTTTGAAACCTTCAAGAGCCATTTTGAGGCATCAAACAACATATTACAGGGTCAAAACATTTTAAAATTTAGATTAGATCCATTTATGTTGATGTACACTTAGATACCTTTCCAATGGCATAAAAATAACATCAATAAAATCTCACATGCAAAAGTTATGCCTCTCGCAAGTTGACCTACTGTGTTGGCCACCATGGTACAAGAGAATGCCATGCTAGCCCCTGTTACTCATGCATATGGGGATAGAGATGTGTGTAATTTAAAAACATTATATACGGTACCAAACCTTATCATGATTTAAGGTTGAGGAAATCAAAACTATACCCCTATATGGATATTCTCCTATTTTAAATATCAGGTCACTAGGAGGAGAAGGGGTTCCATTCCTTTGCATTGTATCTTATTCAATGGTTGAGAAAAACATATGAAAACTTTATTTTGTGAGAATAAAAAGGAGGAGGAGTATTATATAACAGTCTCCAGGACACAGTACCAAGAGGTAACTCCATGGTGAGTTCCCATTAATCCTTTGTATGCACATTTTATAACTAAATCAAAGAGAGTAGAGCATATGTCTCATCTTCTAAATGATTTTTCTCCCATATTGGGTTTCCCAAGTCAAATATTGTGTTAATTTGTGTGGATGGTGTGTATTTTTTCCTACTGTGGAGTTAACTTTTGGAATGGTAATCCTCATCCCCTATAGGGTTATAGTAACAGCAATGCAGCCCCTTCACCACCCGCAGGTCGGAAGGTCCACGCGCACACACAGGATATTCTCTTCCCTAGGCCTGAAGAACACTAACCGGTCCTTCTATTTCCCTATCGGAAAGTCTTCACCCACAGAAATCTTCGTGCAATCCTCTCTCTACACTCGGAGGATCAGAATTCGTGACTTCGCAAGGCCAGTGGTCAAACTTTGCACCCTCAGATCCTCGAGACCTGATACGAGTCAATGTTGACCCTTCCTTTACCCTATCGGGACTTCTCCTATCGTGAGTTCGACACTCGCGGTGTCGAGCAACTCGATTCTCTGACTCCCGAGTCCCAATGAGCCGAAACTCTGACACACATGTGAATGGACTATTCAATCACCGCTTCTCTCCATTGGCACTTCGGAGTTCCCGGTATCGCGAATCCTAATGCAGTGAGTTCGGGACTTTTCGCTGCGAAACCTCGATGGCTCGTGCCACCTGTACTCCACTAACTCCACTGTGGCCCACGCTATCCTTTAACTGTTGGGAAATCGTGGATCGCGATTTCACAAGTCCTAATTCCAAATTTGCAGGCTTCAACTTACGAAACCCCGATACACGATATACGTGTAGATCCAATGGTCCTCGTGGCCCTGATCAACAGCTCTGCCCCTCTTGAGATTTGAACCTTCAAATAATATCATGTCATATATCCCCTGCACCTTTGTGAGATCTAACAGCTCGTGGGACTTCGGGAATTCCCCTCGGAGAATTCCGACCGTCCGTTTCTTCTTTGAGAAATCTTCGAAGTGACTAAGTGCTCCTTCCTGGAACTCGTCCACCTACGTGCAAACTTGATATGCTCCTTGTCAATCTTTCAAGGCACAACTTTTCTACGCTGTCCTTCAACAAAATCAAAGGCCAATCCTTCCTGAGCTTTTCCACGACTTTAAGTCTTCTCAGAAACACCTTTTGCACGCACCCCTTGCGACAAAACCTTCAACCACACCTAAGTGTTGAAGTCCCTCGACTCTGCGCACACCTGCAACAGTAGTCCTCCGATACTTCACTCAGGTTCGCAACCCTGAGACTTTTACCCGGCCTCCGCACTCCTTGCACGGCCCCATGCCCAACTGCACTTCTGGGATGAATGAGAACAAAAGCTATCCCTATTTGAACCCTCTGTCAACGCACTCCTTGCGGAAACTTCAACTGCACTCCTTGCAGAAATTCTCTGGCTCAAATAGAGAAACAATTGAAACTCAGGCTTCAACTCAAACATGAAATCATATACACAGCATATAAAGAAAATGTATAACTGGAAGCAACCATTCATGAGCATATCAACATCAATACACAGAGAACAACACAAACCATGAACTTGAACCAACTCTTCTATTAATTCAAATATCTGTACATGGGTGTTCTTACACAGTTCTCTTCATGTTCTTGCTCAAATGCTTCTCAGATCATCTTACAAATGCACAATGAGGGTGTCTATATCCCGTTTCCCTCTTGCGCTCTACAAATGTCTAGTCTAGAATTAAATTTCTATCTACCTGCATTAACTATCTTAAATGCCTCCTACCTACTAAGGACGAGAGAAATACGCTCAAGGTCCATTACAATATACAAGTGCACCCTTCTTAAATGACTACATTTAAGTCCACGCAACAATTTCAAGGTGTTTTCAAAAGTTGTGCTGGCGCTTGTCCAGTTGTCCTTTGGCTTCCGCACTGGCTCGCTTCATGTGAGGGATGCTCCTGCATCATACTCCCTTTCTTGAAAACTTTCATGGGATCCTGTCCATGAGCTCCTGCACAGTCTTTCCATGCTTCTGTATCTCTGCTTCAGTCTCCCAGCTGGCATCTTCTACTGGATGGTTTTTCCACTTGACCAGATACTCGAAGTATTGCTTTCGCTTGGTTCTCGTACTTACCCTCTTGTCCAATATACGCTCCATTTGCGGTGTCTCTGCAACTGGCATTTGTTTCGTCCACTGGATTACTAGCTGCTCGGCTCCAGTCTCTGCCTCTTCAGCTCTATACGGGTACAAATCCATGATAATATTGAATATCGAAGATATTTCGATCCCATCGGGTAATTCAATCTTGTAGGCATTCGTCCCAAATTTCTTCACGACCCTACATGGCCCAATTTTCTTCATCTTCAGCTTGTTGTATGTTCCTCTCAGGAACCTTTCTTTCCTCAAATGTGCTAGAACCAGATCACCAACCTCGAATTGAAGTTGTCTCTTCCGCTGATTGGCTCTGCGCTTGTATTCCTGGCTTGATTTCAGCAGTCGCTCCTTCACCTGGCTGTGAAGTTCTTTCATCGCCTCAACGAATTCTTCTACACTAGCGCTGCTAGTCGCAGTCTGTTCTGAATCCCTCATTTCAGAAATTCCTCTCGGCTGCATGCCATAAACAACCTGAAATGGACTCCGCCCTGTGCTCCTATTGACTGAGTCGTTGTATGAAAACTCTGCTTGTGGCAATATACTGTGCCACTGGCTATGGTTCTCTGTCACCAAGCTCCTCAACAAGTCTCCCAGACTTCTGTTGACCAATTCCATCTATCCTTCCGTCTGCGGATGATACGTTGAAATAAATGATAGGTTAGTTCCCAGCTTCTTCCATAAGGTCCTCCAAAAATTCCCTATGAATTTCGTATCTCGATCCGAAACTATACTTTTTGGCAAACCATGAAGTCGAATGACCTCTTTGAAAAACAAGTTCACGATGTGAGTCGCGTCACTAGTTCTCTGACACTAAATGAAGTGTGCCATCTTGGAAAATCTATCCACTACCACAAAGATTGAATCAACACCTCTTTGTGTTCTCGGCAACCCCAATACAAAATCCATGCTTATCGCATCCCACGGCCTCTCTGGTATGGGAAATGGTTGATAAAACCCTACATTCTGCTTCCTTCCCTTCGAATGTTGGCAAATTCTGTGTCTGTCCACAAATCTTTTGACGTCCGCTCGCATTCCCAGCCAAAAATATGACTCATTTAGCTTCGCAAATGTTTTGTCATGGCCAAAATGTCCTGCCAATCCTCCACTGTGTTTCTCCTTCAACAAGTTCTCCCTCATGGAGCATTTCAAAATACACAGTTGGTTTCCTATGAACAACAATCCTTCCTGGATCATGTACTCGGCCCACTGGCTTCTATCTCTGAGAACTGGATTCTCATCTGCTTCATATGCCTCCCCAAAATCCTGATCATCTGCGTACATGTCCCTGAGATCATCAAAACCCAATGTTTTGACTCGGAACTCCTGCAACAGCAAACACTTCCTGCTCAAAGCATCAACAACTTTGTTAGCAGTACCAAAAATATGTTTGATCACAAAAGTGAAATTATGCATATACTCAACCCATTTGACATGCTTCTGATTCAACTTCTCCTGTTGAGTCACAAACTGCAGTGCATGATTGTCATTGTACAAAACAAACTCCTTCGGGATCAAGTAATGCCTCCATTTCTTCAATGCCTGTATGATAGCATAAAATTCCTTATCATACGTGGAGTATTTCAATTTCACCTCATTCAACTTCTCACTGAAATACGCTATCAGCCTATCTTCTTGACTCAAGACCACCCCGATCGCAAATTCGCTTGCATCACATTTCACCTGAAATGTCTTCAGGAAATCCGGCAACACCAAAACTGGTTGTTCCATAATCTTCCTCTTCAACAATTTGAAGCTCTTCTCAGCCTCTTCTATCCAGTGAAAATACTTATGTATTTTCTTCACTGTATCCATCATCGCCACACTGATTCCACTGAAATTCCTGATGAACTTTTGGTAGAAACTAGCCAATCCGTGAAAACTTCTCACCTCGAATACATTCCTCGGTGATGGCCAATTCTTGATCACTTCCACCTTATCTGGATCCATCCTCAACTCATTTGTAGAAATAGCAAACCCCAAGTAAATGAGCTCTGTCTTCATGAATGAGGACTTCTTCATATTTATCAACAACTTTTCCTGCTGTAACTTCTGCATCACTGCAGCCAAATGCTTCAAATGTTCAACCACTGATTTACTGAATATTAGTATGTCATCCAAATACACGATGACAAATTTTTCGATGAACTCCCTCAGGAATTCGTTCATCAACCTCATGAAGGTACTTGGTGCATTTGTTAAGCCAAACAGCATAACAAGCCATTCATACAAACCCTCGTTTGTTTTGAATGTTGTCTTCCATTCATCACCTTCTCTCATGCGAATCTGGTGATATCTGCTTTTCAAATCAATCTTTGAAAAGTACTTTGCTCCACTTAAGAAATCCATCAGATCATCCATCCTCGGCAATGGAAATCTATACCTGATGGTTATCTTATTGATCTCCCTTGAGTCTGTACACATCCTCCAGCCTCCATCTTTCTTCGTACTGAGCATTGTTGGAACAACACATGCACTCAAGCTCTCCCTGACCAAACCTTTGTCCAATAAATCCTGGACCTGCCTTTTAACCTCCTCATTCTCCTGCGGCGTCAATCTGTACATGGCTTTATTCGGCAAACTAGCTCCTGGTATGAGATCAATATGATGGCTCACACTCCTAATCGGTGGCAACAAACGAGGTAGTTTGTCCACTATGATGTTAGCGAACTATTCCAGTAGTTCCTGAACTTCCTCCAGCAAATCATCCACTCTTGTGCTAGTCAGAACAATCCTTGGTTTTTTGAAGACAAATAATTATGGATCTTCCTTCTTCTTAACCTCAGTAAGAAGTTCCTTCCCAGTCATGAGAAGTACAATGTTGCTTACTTCCGGCTTCACCTCCTTATCCTTGATCGGAAGCAACATGTGTGTCCTCCCATTCTTCTCTAGGGTGTATGTGTTCATCCTCCCATCATGAATCACATTTCTGTCATACTGCCATGGTCTACCCAGCAAAAGATGACAAACATCCATAGGAATGACATCACATAAAATCTTATCATTATATCCACGTATCTTGAATTCAACCAAGCATTGTTTAGTGACAGTTACCTGGTGTCCTTTCTGTAACCACGAAACTCTATATGGGCTTGGATGATCAGTCATCTCCAGCTCCAGCTTCTCTACCATCTCTGTAGATATGAGATTATCCATGCTACCACTGTCTACGATGACCTTGCATACCCTGTCCTTGGTCTTGCAAGAAGTCCTAAAAAGTATGGTCCTTTGGACTGAACTTTCCACCTCCTTCTCAGGTGTCAAAAGGACTTTTCGCATCATCAGCGATCTTCCGCCTTCAACGTCTTCTGCTTCAACATCCCGCCTCTGTGCCTCGGTGATGTGAGCTTCTCCAGTTTCTCTATTTTTCTCTGGACACTCGAAATATTTGTGCCCATTCTTTCCACATGTGAAGCATGTAATTACTCCACCTCTTCCTCTTCCTCTGCCTCTAGTATGAGGAAAAGTGTTGTTGTCAGCATACCCTCCTCTCTACTCAGTATGTTGTTCTTTATGTTCAGTATATTGCCCACGCTGTGAACTTCCACCTCTCTCTGTACGAGCTTGAGGTTTCTTCCATTCCTCCTTGGGCTTCTAGAATTTATCCTGGGCAACTGCTTGCCCTTTGGGATGACTTCTGCCTCGACCCCTCTGACTCTGCTTTCAGCTCAACTTCTCTTCAGCTTTCAGAGCCATCTGATAAGCATCTTCCACCATCTGAATGTTTACCATGCTCATCTCATCCTGGATATCATATCTCAGGCCATTCATGTATCTGGAAAATTTTTCATCATCACTCTCCCAATGACCTACCCTGATGTTCAGTCTGTAGAATTCCTCAGTGTATTCCTTCACTGTCATCAGCGTCTGTCTCAGGTTCTGCATTCTCCTGAACAGAGTAATTTGATAATCTTCGAGGATGAATTTCGCTTTCATCCTCGCGATCATCTTGTACCATCTCTTGATATTTTGCTTGCCCTTGCAGCGTATGTCAGCTTGTAGTTCATCCCACCACAATATTGCATGTCCTTTCAAGCGTGTGACAACATGCTTGACTTTCTTGTCCTCTTCAACGTCTTCATAGTCGAAGTATGTTTCTAGAGCTCTAATCCAATCTAGAAGCTCCTCTGCATCCAGATTTCCCTCGTAAACTGGAATGTCCATCTTCTCTCTTGCACCCATCTTGGCAATAGATTTGATCAAACGCTCGTTTGATGCATCTTTGGCTGCAACCTCCTCTTCATGTTCAACCTCAATTTCACTTTCAGAATCACTCAGATCCCCTGCACTGGCTGTGCGTCTTTGCACTGTCTCCATATCTTTGAGTCTTGCTCGGAGATCATGCATCTGTCTCTCCATGACTGGGTCTATCGCCTGCCTGCCTCTTCTTCTCAGCATTTCCCTATCCTATGGATCGGGTGATTACCTTTCTCTCCTTGGCGGCATGGTGAATTTTCTTCTTCTCTGCTACAGAAAGCAAAGAATCTTTCTGTGCTCTGATACCACTTGACAGCAACGCAGCCCCTTCACCACCCGCAGGTCGGAAGGTCCACGCGCACACACATGATCTTCTCTTCCCTCGGCCTGAAGAACACTAACCGGTCCTTCTATTTCCCTATCGGGAAATCTTCACCCACAAAAATCTCCGTGCGATCCCCTCTCTGCACTCAGAGGATCGGAATTCGCGACTTCGCGAGGCCAGTGGTCGAACTTTGCACCCTCAGATCCCTGAGACTCGATACGAGTCAACGCTGACCCTTCCTTTACCCTGTTGGGACTTCTCCTATCGCGAGTTCGGCACTCGCGGTGTCGAGCAACTCGATTCTCTGACTCCTGAGTCCCGATGCACCGAAACACTGACACACGTGCGGATGGACTATTCAATCGCCGCTTCTCTCCATCGACACTTTGGAGTTCGCGGTATCACGAATCCTAATGCAGTGAGTTCGGGACTTCTCGCTGCGAAACCCTGATGGCTCGTGCCACCTGTACTCCACTAACTCCGTTGTGGCCCACGCTATCCTTTAACTGTCGGGAAATCGCGGATCGCGATTTCGCAAGTCCTAATTCCAAATTTGCGGGCTTCAACTTACGAAACCCTGATACACTATATACGTGTAGATCCAATGGTCCTTGTGGCCCTGATCAATGGCTCTGCCCCTCCTGAGATTTGAACCTTCAAAGAATATGATGTCGTATCTCCCCTGCACCTTTGTGAGATCTAACGGCTCGCGGGACTTCGCGAATTCCCCTCGGAGAATTCCGACCGTCCATTTCTTCTTTGAGAAATCTTCGAAGTGACTAAGTGCTCCTTCCCGGAACTCGTCCACCTGAGTGCAAACTGGCTACGCTCCTTGTCAATATTTAAAGGCACAAATTTTTTGCGTTGCCCTTCAACAAACTCTAAGGCCTATCCTTCTTGAGCTTTTCCACGACTTTATGTCTTCTCAGAAACACCTTTTGCACGCACCCCTTGCGGAAAACCTTCAACCACACCTAAGTGTTGAAGTCCCTCAACTCTGCGAACACCTGCGGCAGTAGTCCTCCGATACTTCACTCAGGTTCACAACCTTGAGACTTTTACCCGACCTGCACACTCCTTGCACGACCCTATACCCAACTGCACTTCTAGGATGAATGAGAATAAAATCTCTCCCTATCTGAACCCTCTATCAACGCACTCCTTGTGGACACTTCAACTGCACTCCTTGCAGGAATTCTCTGGCTCAAATAAAGAAACAATTGAAATTCATTCTCTCTTCCTCTCAGGCTTCAATTCAAACATGAAATCATATACACAACATATAAAGCAAATGTATAACTGGAAGCAACCATTCATGAGCATATCAACATCAATACACAGAGAACAACACAAACCATGAACTTGAACCAACTCTTCTATTAATTCAAATATCTGTACATGGGTGTTCTTACACAGTTCTCTGCTTGTTCTTGCTCAAATGCTTCTCAGATCATCTTACAAATGCACAATGAGGGTGTCTATATCCCGTTTCCCTCTTGCGCTCTACAACTGTCTAGTCTAGAATTAAATTTCTATCTACCTACATTAACTATCTTAAATGCCTCATACCTACTAAGGACGAGAGAAATCCGCTCAAGGTCCATTACAATATACAAGTGCGCCCTTCTTAAATGACTACATTTAAGTTCACGCAACAATTTCAAGGTGTTTTCAAAAGTTGTGTTGGCGCTTGTCCAACTGTCCTTTGGCTTCCGCGCTGGCTTGCTTGATGTGAGGGATGCTCCTACATCATATAGTCCCTTAGGAAATCCTCATCCCCTCTAGGGTTCTAGTCCCTTAGTAAATCCTCATCCCATCTAGGGTTCTATTCCCTTAGGAAATTCTCATCCCTTCTAGGTTTCTAGCACAAACTGGCCAGGAATCTCCAAGTTGGGGGCTTTGGGAATTTCAGTTGTAATGGAGTCCCTAATCATAGAATTCAAACATGTTCATAGGATAATTTCCCACAAAATTCACATAACATGCATAAAAAACTTTTGTTATAGGAATGGGTACCCATCTCTCAACATAGTTTTCCCTTGAATCATGGTACAATTTCCCATAATGGTTAGACTTCCACCATGACCAAAATGTTGGAATGATTTTGAACCATGTAGAGTGAAACCTAGAATAAAAAATGATTCCCAATTCCACTAAAACCCAAGGTTAAATATGCATGTTCCCAACTAGCCACTTCGCTCTATAGGAAGCGAATAACCTTGGAAGGCATCCTAAGTTTGATATGCCTTTTTCATAAATTAAGATTAAATAACTTTGGTTATAATAAAATATTATACTATTTTTTCTTTTGGCCCCTTTGAGCCCCCCTAAGCCCCCATTCTTTCCTCTCTTGTGAAATCATAGCCCCCCATATATGTTATCCTTCTTCATCTATAGTCAGTGGTTTATTTTATTATTTTTCTCAATGTAAAATTACATATTACATTGTTTGACCCTTATACATTCATCATGTATACATTTACATTGTTATGTTGGGGTTCCAAGTGGGGGTATTATAGCCAAAGAAACAATTTTCATCATTGCATAAGACCAATTATGCCCTAATACAATAGTATAGTCCAAAAGAGTGTTGAATACTTAAACTTAGAATGAAATAGTTTTACCACCTAACTCAATAGGAAAGGTGGCGATGGTTCCATGAGGATTAAAATTGTGACCATTGAATGATTTCAACATGGTGGTCAATAGAACGAGATGTAGAGAGACTAAAGCTATTCAAAAACACAAATACATAACACAAGTTGGGGATCCTTCATCAATAAAACATCTAAAAATGTTTGTTCCATAGGAATATACTTGTATTTGGAAAAAAATATGGTAGGGAAGCCTAGCTTGAGTCTAGTCAAGGTAAAAAATAATCAAATGAGTATCTGAGGGATTAACTCCACCAATTGAATTCAAAAATGCTTTGCGCTACATATGAAGGATTTCCAAGGAAGACATAACACATGGCACTTGATCCAAATCCTCAATAATACTATAATTGTGAGTAACTTGGGAATTTTGGGTGTGTGCAATCCTTCATAGAATACCTTTGGGAAGGTGAAACATTATGTCATCGGGTGGATTCTCTATCCACAGAGAGCCACCTGGTTGGGATGAATATGAATCCTTATTAGTAGGTCCATTCTCATAAATTTCATAATTACGAGCTCACATCTATATGTGAACATCCTATTCACACATGTAAATGTCAACATTCGTTGTGTTGCCCCCTTGTGGGGGATTGACCTGAGTTTTACTTTACAGAAGTGTAGGGTTTGTACAAACATTTTAGACCATTACCAAGGGAAAGGATTTGTCAATATTATATGTTTTCTTTGGGTTCCCCACTATGTTAAATATTGATTCAAATCTCATTCATTAAAGGACATTGGTGACTAGGATGATCTCTAATACCAATCTTGTAAGGAAATTTCATTTTCTTAATATCTCTAGTGCCTCCCATGTTAGTGTTAGGATTATAATCCATATTGGATCATTATATTATTTTTCATCTATCTTGATACTTTTTGAGTGGAAAAATTGGATGAATCAACTTGCAGGGCCATTTCGACGGCTGGTCCAAATTTGGAAATTTGGGTCTAGAAAACCATCTAAAATATTTTGGATCCATTTTGAGGAATAAAACAACACTTTTGTTTGGTACAAGCCTTAACATGGAGGAAAAATATATATTATACACAACAATACCTTTCCAATGGTGCAAAAATAGCCTCAATCAAAGTTCATATGTGAAAGTTATGCCTCTTGCAAGTTAACCTAGCATATTGATCACCATGGTGCAAGTGGATGCCATGTCAACCTCCATTACTTAGACATGTGGGGACATCCATGTAGTGGATTTTATAAGAAAATTATATAAGTTCCAAAACCTTACCACAATTGAGGGTTGAGGAAGTCAAAAACCTACCCCTAAATGGCCATCGGGCTATGTTAAGTACCAGGTCGCTAGGAGGAGAAGGAATTCCATTATATTCTATTGCATTTTGTTTCATAGTAGAGAAAAACAACTGGGATTGGGAAATTAGAGAGGATAGTAGAGAGGGTAAATATTTTGTAGCAACCTGACAGGCCACAAGTCTCAAGTAACTCCAGAGAGAGTTCATTATTCTTTATACTCGCACTCTTTCCATACCCGAGAAAAGAGATCAGTGTAGCCTCACCTTCTAGCTGGGTTTTATCTCGTAAGGGTTTCCCAGTGGAAATATTTGTGTTATTTTTTGGATGGTGTGTGATTGTATTTTACTTTTCTATATTTTACACATTTGATCTATTTCATGCACAAGGAGAAAATCAATAACTAAATATTATGGAACCTAAAGGAATTTAACCTTCATAATGTAGATTTCAGTTTCATTTATCAGATATGTTGTGATGAATTGTTCCGGTGGAATATCCACAACATTTTACAGATCATATTCAAGATAATGCCTTGTGTATAATTAGAATTTTTGATTAAGGGTTTATACAGTCCAACATATGAGATATTAATTTTAGGATTATCTCCATAGTGTAAGTCATTAATCTATGACCCATATCCATGAATATTAGTCACAACTAACTAATTTCTCATGATTTTGAATAGTCCACTTATCATTCATTTCATCATGTGAGACTCAGATGGGTGAATAAGTGGGATTGATACTAGTAAAATGAATTTGACAACATCAATCATCACCTCTAGGGATTCCACCTAGTAACTAGGACTTCCTAGAAGGTCATGTTGACGGGCGAAATTGATCGTCCGTCAACTGGGAGAGTGGAACCGGTCTGGGGTTGTCTAAATAACCCAAGCCATTTGGTATGGACCACCCTGACGAGTTTAACGGCTCCGTTGGCCGCTCTGAGGTCTCGTAAGGAAACCAAAGAGAAAGTGATCTGAGCTA
>ML790588.1:165604-176033 GCA_009831015.1 Picea engelmannii | reverse complement strand
TATATATATATATATATATATAATTTTATTTTATTTGTTATTTTTTATCACTAAATAAAAATATATTTAGATATATATTAAATTCCAAAAATTATGTTATAATATATATAACAATAATAATTTTTTAATTTTTTAATGTAAAGTTGTAATTTTGGAAGTTATATATTTTCATTTAGGTACTATTTTTTTTAACTGGACAATAATGAGATTTTTTCCCTTTCATCTATATTTTATATCTTAAATAAAGTAATCTATAAGTCTTTACGAAATGAGAAATTTTAGAGAAAATAATCTATAAGTTCTTTAAAAATGATAAATCTTAGAATATTCAATTGGAAATATTGAAATATTCAATTAGAAATAAGAATGAAATTCAATTGATAATATCTACATTTTATTACATTGTAAAATTTTGATGTAATTCTTTATATTAAGATATAAAATGCTTAATTATGAAAGAAATATAAATACATTCAAACCATCCACTAATACATATGAGTTATATCAAAGTATCTATGTCCTACTATCAAAAGAAAAAATCATAAACATCACCATGGAATCTATCTTGAACTTTTTATTTTACTATTTATGTACATACATAGAGCTATAAATATTTTGAACCTTAAAAATATTATTTTGAACTTTAAAAAAGTGTTAGTGATTCAAAAAAAAAAATTGATAATAGTAATAATGTTGATAAAAAGATACCTTAAAAACATGTCAATCTTAAAAAAGTTAATTTAAAAAAAAGATTGACAATATTAATAACATTAATAGAAATATATCTATATCTAGGGATATAAATATGATGGTGATTCATTAATTAGACAATATTATACTATTTATTTGCACACTTTGAGCTATAAATATTACCTTAAAAACATGTCAATCTTAAAAAAGTTAATTTAAAAAAAAGATTGACAATATTAATAACATTAATAGAAATATATCTATATCTAGGGATATAAATATGATGGTGATTCATTAATTAGACAATATTATACTATTTATGTGCACATTTTGAGCTATAAATAATTTTAAGTGATTTAAAAAAAAAAGTTGTAATAATATTGATAGAAAGATATCCATGGATGTAAATATGAGAGTGATTTATTATTTAGATAATACTATACTTATAAGTTATAGGATTTGAAATTCTAAAAAATAAAACAATATATTTTTTGCTATATAAAGGTGAAGGGGTATTTTTAACATACCAAAAACATGTAGATATATTAGAAAGGCTTAGAATTAGGTATGATGGAAGGGGTGTGGTGGAGGGTAGAGAGAGGAGGTGTTGAACAAGTGTTTCTAGACTCTATGGATTTGCACTATTCAAGATGTGCAATAACTTATTCTTTCTCCTTGGATTCTCTTCTTCTTATTCATTTTTTGATGCAGTAATGTCATAACCCCTTGCAATATCACACATGTTTCATGTCCAATTTTTCCATAATTTCTATAAATAAATTAAATTCTAATTTTAAATAGATAAGCATGAAAATTTGCAATTATATTGAAAACAAGCATAAATACACCACCAAGCATTTAGCAGAAATAACGACAATAATACATTTGCACATATAAAAGATATCGACCAAGATCTTAGGTCTCCATTACATTGGTAGAGCCACATGGGTCTCTAGAATCCACATGCATCTACACCAAATAAAATAAATTAAAGGAGAGCCTAAGGCCATTTTCTCATTCATAAACTTCATGTTAATTTTTATGCCCCTTGGATTTTATCCTTACAACTACCTTTACCATTCAAATTCAAAATACAAAACTTCATATTCCAAAACTTCACAGAGGATAATAAATATTACACTACATTACAATTTTTGTTTGTTATTGTTTTTTATCACAAAAATAGAACCAAGACTAATAAAATGTAAGGAAATGTGTAGGATAATTACAATGATCGGGATCCTTTGTTAAGTACGAAAGATCTAAATATTATAACACCATACAAGATATAAAAGAAATATCACTTTATTATTATAGAAAACCCTTGAGGTAAGGAAACACCGTACAATCGATCCTTTTAAGGAAGGGATCCACTCCTGATCACTTGTCCGAATAAATTTCTCTGATACCACTTTCTAAGTCCCAAATATTTGAATAAAACCACCACACAATGAATCCAAAAACAGTATAGGAAAACCGACATTTTTTTAATATGAAACCCTTAGGGTAGGGAAACACCATATAATAGATCCTTTTAAGGAAGGGATCCACTCCTGATCACTTGCCTCTTCGAGGGGGAAACCTCCTAATGAGCTATGATCCAAATGCAATAATTCTCAACATTCTCATTACAATTTTTACACCCCTTTATATAGTTCTACCTACCACCTAAGAACATTCTAGAGGAGGAACCTTCTAGAAGTGGAACCTTCTTGTAAACCCTCTTACATTTATTTTGTTCACACTATGTCTTATTTATTAAAAGTTGCCTTCATACATAACAATACATATATAATATTATTCCCCTTGGGTACCTCCCTAGGTACCCCATTTTATTCCCCCTAGCTACACTACCTCTTCTTTCATTAAATTCTTCTAGTTGGGAAATTTAAACATCTTGATCACATGGTCGTTGATAAAATAATATTTTTTGTATATATATGTTTATTTTCTTTATTTTCTTCTTCCTTCTCTGCAGCTCTATAAACTTATATTTTCTTATTCTTTTCTTTGCATCATTCTTCTTCTACTTTGTAATATACATCTTTGTACTTTGAAATCATAGGTAATTCCTAACACCTACACTCTATATTTCCATCTTCTTTACCTAAACTATATTCATCACCATCACCATCATCTCTTCCACCACTTACTGCAACTCATCCAACTCTAATAAATTCTACAAATATCTCTTAGTGGGGCTTACCCCTTCAAATTTATCTTACTAAAGGGTGCTTACTACCTCCCCGTCCTTTCTTTTTTGCCATCATATTCATCTTGTTGTTACTTTGTTGCACATTTACTATCTTGAACTAGCTCTTCCTATTACATTGTTTCTTTGGTCTGGTCTACTTTCTTTTTTTTGTTTCACATTTAAATTCGCCTACAAAAAATTCAAACACATAAAACATTATGGGTATTACAAATTAATATTCATATTCTCCACTCTTAAATCTATGGTAACATCATACATCACTCATTGGTGAAACATCTCTCTAATGTAAATCTACTACTACTTCTTAAGTTTTCTTCACAAACTTCTTTACCCTAATCTTTTTTTTTTCAATGTTATGTTGTCAATCCTTCTTCTACACTCTCCTTTGACATGTTCTCTTTCATTTCTCTTACACTTTCCTCCTTAGTTTTCCCACCAACATACATGATTTTTTCTTGACTATCTTGTACAAAATCAACTCTCATGGCCACACTACAAAATTATTCAAAATAATTCCCTACACATCTATTATTTTTATTTAATTTCTCTAATGTTTGTTCATTTTCAAGAATAATATGAAATTAGAAACTCACCTCTTGATTTGGTGACCATCTTCTCCTAATTTTGGATATTGTTTGTGCCCTTTGTTTTTTTATCCATCTTTAACTACTCCCACCACTTGTATGCATAGCCTCTCAATTTTCCACATGAATTTTTCACTCACTAGGGTCCCTCAACTTCATGGAAGCCAAAATAACACCACATATTGAATCCAATTCATCAACCTTTCTAGATGTGCACTTCTAGGAAACTATGGCATCTCCATCTTCATTTGGTGTTGCTACACATCCTCCTCTTCATATTCACCACTCTTTTAGATCACTTTGGCTATGGCCTTTCCCCTCATCTAGGCCAATGCAAAGGCATCTATCATCCTCATAATTTGTTGTGGAAACTTAGCAACATCTTCAACTATCTGTGAACCAAAATTCTCTCTTCTAGTTCTTCCTCTCACTACAAAAACGCGTCTTTCTACCATGCTGCAATTTTAAAAATAGACTACACTCTATCCTTCTACAATATTTATCATGAATCTATTATGTTCTTCTACAATTCTCTCTTATGATACAACATCTTTGCAACCTCATCTTGGAAATTCTTTAACACCTCATTCTCCATGACCTCTAACCAATGCTACTCAAGATTGGAGTTGTATCTCCTCTTACAACATCTACCAAATCCCACTATTCAAATAATCCTAACCATCATCACACCCTTGTTGGAGTCATCTATGTTTCTCCTTTCTTTTCCTTGCAACAACCATCTCACATAATCCCTCCTCTCATCGAAAAAACTCTACCCAATTCCCTTCTTTCCATGGAACTTTCCCAATTCCTTAGAATCTATTTGCTATGATAGAAGTTGATAAATGAAGCTCCACCCCCCTACAATATCACACATACAAAGTTGAATTTCTCCTAATTGGTATAAACAAATTATTCAATTGCAATATTAAATAGGCAACCACCATAGCCTACAATTCAATTGAAAATAAACATAAATAAATCACAAAACAATTTAGTATAGTAGAAATAACCACTAATTTTTTTTTGTAATATCTAATAAGCATATTGACCAAGCTCTCTAGTCTCCATTAAATACATGGGTCTCCATTAAATTCAAACATTCTATCCACATGTCTCTATAATCTACAACCATTTATACTACACAAATCAAATCAAATGAGAGCTTGAAACCCTTGCTGATTCACAAAATTCATATCTATGCTCATGCTCCTTGTCTTTTGGTCTTACAACTACCCTAACTATTCAATTTTCAAATACCAAGCTTATTTCAATGGTTGATAAAAAATCACTAAGGAGATTAAATATTCCACTACATTACAATTCTTTTGTTTGTTTAATTTTAGAGAAACATTTTATTTTAAAATATAGTTTTCATATAATTTTTTATATTTAAAATGAAGTAAAACTTAAATATAAATGAATAAAAAATGACATTTTAAATTATTAAGTAATTGTTATGAAAAATAAAATAAAAAAACAATAATATTTTAACATTACAATTTCAAAATTTTCATTTTTAAATTTTTTATAATTTTATAATGGGTAAGTAATGATGATGTTTGTAAAAAGATACTTCTACATGTAAATATCATTTTTACTTGGGTGTTGTATAAACTTTTTAGCTTGTGATATTTTTTATTGAAATTAGATTATATAAATTTTGGTTTAAAATAACAATTTTTTATAGTTTAAACTGTATTTTTGAATTTTGAATGTATAAATGGATTCAACTACTTCAGAAACCCCGAAAGCATTTAGATTATACAGATTCAACCATTCTGATTTTGAGCAAAATTAATTAAAAAATATACCAAAAAACCCCAAAAATAAAATATTTAAGATACACATTTTTACTTGTTTCCAAAACATTATTTTAATACTTTGCAAACAAATTATTATTTTTTTTAATCTTGAACAATATAATTTTAAAAAACATTATTTTAATAACTTCGTAAAAAAAAAATCAATCCCAGAATTTTTTTAAGAAGATATTTAAAATAAAATTAAAGCAGTCTTTACCATCTTTGCTTTATTATATCAAAGTTAATATTTATATTTAATTTTATAAGGAATCATTAATACTATTCAATTAAGTTACTTTATTGTTAATAAAAATATATATTTCTAAAATTAACTTATCTTCGCCCTTACATTAACACTTATAACCATATTTACTACCTTCTTTCAAAAACCCTGTTAATTAAACCCTATTGAGCCAGTGTTGGGTTGGCATTAATGTTGGTGCTTGCATCATCTCTCATATAACTGAGACCAGCTAATCACTCAGAAACACTAACACAAGACTGGCCGCTATCGCAACAAAAAAAAAATAAGGCGGCGTTAGCAAGTAATATATATTCTGCGCCAAACTACAAAAGAAAACTAGAATATATCTCTGCTAATGGCCACTCTCGCTAAAAAAAAATAAAGCGGCGTTAGCAACTAATATATATTCTACGCTAAACTACAAAACAAAACTAGAATATATCTCTGCTAAAAACAGGTATGGCATTTGCAACCGATACAGCCAACGCCAAAAACAAAACAAGAGTAGAATATCCTATGTTTGTTTGAATTCCATTGCTCGGCCGTTCGGGATCCTCGTTCTGAAAACCGCCGTATAAAACCAAATGTATTTATTTGGAAAGATCACAAATATTTTCCCATACCATGTTTGTTTGAATTCCATTGCTTGGAAGTTAGGTATCCTCGTTCTAAAAACAGCCATATAAAACCAAATGTATTTATTTGGAAAGATCACAGAATATTTCCCCATACCATTGCTGTATTTATGAACTGGCATGGACAAATCCACTTTCAATTTACTACCGGATTAAGCAATCAGACGAGATTTTCAGTATATTTGCTTACATAATAAAGTTATTAAAATATAATAATAATAATTTAATTTTAAGGTCACTGGTTAAATCAGACATCAAATTGATGTATGAGTTCTTTTTGTTTGTGGGACAAGGAATCCATAAATTCACTTTCAGTTTACTATCGGATTAATCTATCAGACCAGCATCTTCAATGTATTTTCTGAAACAATAAAGTTATCAAAATAAGCTACTTCAGTAATATCCAATCATTTCTGTTATCTACCCTATAATAATAATAATCTAATTTCAAGATCACAATCAAGTCAGACACTAAATTGGTGTCTGAGTTCTCCTTGTTTGTGGGACAAGGTATCCACAAATTCACTTTCAGTTTACTATCTGATTAATCTAGACCAGCATCTTCAATGTATTTTCTGAAACAATAAAGTTATCAAAATAAGCTACTTCAATAATATCCAAGCATTTCTGTTATCTACCCTATAATAATAATAACCTAATTTCAAGATCACAATCATGTCAGACACCAAATTGGTGTGAGTTCCTCTTGTTTGTGGGACAAGAGACAGTCAAATTCACTTTCAATTTACTATGGGATTAAGCAATCAGACCATCTTCTTTTGTGTATTTACTTAAACAACAAAGTTATCAAAACAGCCACTTCAGTAATATCAAGGTCACTGCCAAGCCAGACACCAAATTGATGTATGAGTCCTTCCTTGTTTGTGCGACACGGAACCCCTCAGCACAACTATTTGACTGGATTTGAACCAAAGTGTACATATCCTACCTCCCTCTGGATTTGAACTTGTAAACTCCAAAAAAAAAAAATGTTCTTAACCATTAAATCTGCTAAAATAATCTAATTTAAATTCTGTTTGATAACCACTTCCTAATCTCTCCATAAAACATGGACTAAAAATCAAATAAGGAATGTTTTTTTCTTCAGCTAAAATGCTGCTTTTTAAAGAATTAGTACTTTGACTTATGGTTACAGACTCTCTACTAAAACTTCAAGGGGAATTGCATACGAGTGGTAGATACAGTTTCCTTTTGAACACTGTCTGCTACATTTAGACAAACACATACACGACAGTTTAAGGTCATACCGTGCAAACAAGTGGACAACCAGGCATGGAAATCGATGGAAATCACGAGTTCATGATAATTATGATAAGGAAGCCAAAAGACAATCATTCCTGCTTTGTTTAGCTAAGTAAATCAAAAGACATTTATTCTTGTCTTCTATATCTAAGTATATCGATAAACGATACGATTCTAGGGTTTTGTCATTTTGCCAAGAATTACTAGTTTTCCAGTACCAGCAGAGATATATGATTTGCTCTGAAGTACGTGGGAATCTCTGCGGACCACTTCTGTAAACGTGGTTTTCTCATCTGCTCTCCATAACAAAAATAAACTGGAATTGATTTAGAAAGGACAAATCTCTCCCCTCAGGAGCTTCACGGGATGACTGCCGCACTGTCATATATATATAACATTTTACTGTCAGACACATCCCACCTATCAGCAGCCTGTCTGCTCCTGAGAACTGGCATTTTGAGCATATATGCATCTATTGACAACTCATACCTAACAGCTTTAACATAAAATTCCTTCAGACATATCCACTATCAAAATCAGTTGAAAAACAAGAATGACACTGCAAAATGGCAGGCCTCTGGTTCATAGAGGCAGATGTGCACATCTTGTCTTATGCCAACTTACCGTTTTACATTCAAATAAAAGCCACCAAAGAAAAATTAATAAAAAAAATCTAATAATATATAATCATACGCTGGTTTTTTTTAGTTAAAAAATCTAATAATATTTTAATTATGGAGTTCGTAACTTTCAAACTTTGGGATTGTTTATCTGTTTAGAATTATTTTAATGGGAAAGGTATTATACATTTAAAATAATTGACACTGAATTTTTTTATTGTTTAACTATTTAAAAATATATGAGTTAAATGACTCCATATGGCTTTTTTTTTATTATTAAAATATATTTTTATTTACAGTATTATAATTTTATGATTAAAATATTTTAATATTAACAGTATTATAATTTATAAAAGTTAAAGTTTTTTTAAAAGTAAAAATAGAATATTTAAAAAACTATTTTTTATATTTTTTTAAAATGAAATAAATCAAAATTAACATATCCAAAAGGAATCGTTAACATTATATTTCGCTGGATAGTAGACATTAACATTATTGATGATATTATATATTTATTTTTTACATGGTAAGAATTAATTTTTTTATTATTTAAAATATATATATATATATATATATATATATATATATATATATATATAGCTTAAGTCTTAGTCTTCTACTCACATGAAGAGAGTAAAAAATTATGGCCCCTAATGGTGGCCGTTACAATAGTGAAAATTATAAACATAATCGTTCTAACTGTAATAACCGTAGATATTTGCAAAAACAGTGGTCAGAAAAAAGGTGGCCATGTACATAGTGAAGTAACAAAGACACCTGGGCATATCACTAATAAGGGGTGTAATGCGGCCACACGTCTAGGAAGAAGGCGTCGATTGTCGAGTCCCCGAGAGGAGTTGACTCCTCCTCGACTAGTGTCCCGTCCAGTTGCATGGTGTCCTCCTGCTGTGTTGGCACGTTCTCCTCTTGCATGGTGTCCTCTGGCTGGGGTGGAGGCACATTCTCCTCTTGGTCTGGCTCGGCATGGTCTGAAGTCTCTAGTGGGGGAGCTGGTGCCAATATTGGTGTCGTAGCTCCTGCTGCTTGGGCTACCTCTGCTGGGGGTGAAGAGCACCCTGCATTACTGAAAGAAAATGCAGGAATTGAGAGGCCTTGTCGTCCAAGATCTCCAAGCGGAACTAAAGGTCATCCACGTCCCGACACAAGTCGAATACTAGGCCCTCCAGTAGTGCAAGACCTGATTGCCATTCACATTTTGGATCAGTGCTAGAGCCGGTTCGGGAGTGGGGTTGCTGATAAGAATTTAGGCTGGCTTCCGGACCATCAATCTGAAATCGAGCGTCGAGAGGCGGGGCCTAAAGCGATAGGGAGGACGGAGAGTTAGGAGGAGCCAATGGACCTGGGTGTGAAGCAGAGGCCAAATTTCTGGAAGGTCCTGGGTTGTAATCCAGTGAGGCCCCTAAGCAATCCAGCCCCTCCAATCTGTTGGAAAAAGACGAGGAGAGGGGCGGGAGGTTTGCTGGAGTTTGGGTCGACTGTGTCAGGGAGGAGAACGAGGTGGCTGACGAGGAGGAGGAAATGTGGGAGAGAGCGGGCGGGGGGTAGAGGACCAAACGGGGTCGGCTTGGCTGCCATGTCAAGCCTCGTTTAGAATTCCCTCGTAGCTCGGGCATCTCTGAAACACCAGGAGAGAGAAAATGAGCCAAGACCAAAGAGAGCGACAACAAACTGGAAGAGGGCGACAACAGACCAAGGAAAGGTTGGGCAGGAGGCTGAGCTCTGAAGAAATCAACCAGCAGGGAATGAGCCATCCAAAGCCCCTGGTACAATTCAAATAACCCAAGGAGCTAGTGTGATTCATTAAGTATCCACACACGTAGAGTAAAGGCTGAATGAAGGCGTTGGTCCATCGGAGGGACGACAAGGCAGAGCAAGGCGCACTAAGAGTAATGGCGCCCTGTCTCGAGAAAGGTGAACTTAAAGGCATGAGGGTGGTGGGAGGGAGAGGCATGCCATCATCACATGGATGATGCCATGGAGGCTCTCTCCTGGCTTCTCCGCTCGATGTGTGTTCTCCACTATCACCCCATCCCGGGGTTATTATTTAAAATATTAGTAGTATATATATATTTTATATTTATTTTTCATTTTTAATAAATAATCAGTTTATTTCTTTCAATGTGCTTATGAAATAAAAATTGTGATAATTACATATTTCATTATATTCATACAAATATTATTTATTAATTTAATTTTTTTATTTTTAAATTCAAAATTTTGATAGTTAAATTTGAAAATTTCTAATAAATTATGATATATTAAAATTCAGAGTAATAAAATAAAATAATCAAAAACACATTTAAATAGGAATTTGGGACACTCTCGATAATAATAAATAGGAATTTGGGACAC
>ML790588.1:123437-146150 GCA_009831015.1 Picea engelmannii | reverse complement strand
ATGCTATTTTATTTATGTCGGCTTTAGGCCATTAGTTGTAATTTAGATTAGTAATGTTATTTTAATTATGTCGGCTTTAGGCCATTATTTGTAATTATACCTCCTAGTCTCCTATATATACCAAGGATACATTTTCATTTTGAGTCATCTTGTACTTGAAAATTTAAGTGGGGTAAAAGGAGGTTTCCCCCTCGAAGAGGCTTATGATCTGAAATTATCTCTTTTTCAAGGCGTTGAGTACTTTTCCTGAGGTTCTTATATGCTATATTGATGTTTGGTTCTTAACACTCGAAATCTGAGAGGATCTCCTTGTACCCTGTCATGTGCTTTGATGCATCACTGTCTACTAACCAAGTTTTTGTCCCCATGGAAACTGAACTGGATAAGGAAGAAACCAAATAATATTCTTTCCTATTTTCTTTCTCATTAGAAGGACTTTTCTGATTTCTTTTGGATTCATCATCCTCAGCAGTTGAGGCATGATGTTTCCCTTTCCTATGATATTTCTTTCTAAACCAACAATCTTTAGCAAATGACCCAAATTATTACAACTAAAGAATTTAATCTTACATGTATCAATATTCTTTCCTTTGACTGTACCTTTGGTGTTTGGCTTCCACTGAGAGCCTTTCTGGAAAGTACCTTTCTTCTTTCCCTTGAATCTTGATGCTAAATTTGAGTTCTCTTCTTTTGTTGGCTCGCTCTTGGTAGTTGTGTGACTCTCCTCTTGGAGGAAATCATGCCATAGCCTCTCAAACATGGGCTGAATCTCTCTCCCTCTTACACTGGATAAGAAGGTCTCCCATGAAGAAGGAAGACCGTAAAAAATGGTCTGCATTAAATCATCATTGTCCACTATTACCCCTGTGACCAAAAGTTGATCTCTTATCTGAGCTATACTGGAGAAAAAATATGCCACTGATTCACCTTTCTCCATCTTCAAATACTTAATCTTGTTCTTAAGTGTCCTCTTCTGACTTGGAGCATATTTCTCATACAGATTCACCAAGGTATCCATACAGTCCTTGACAGTCATCAATGAAGTCATTGCAAGCATTATACTCTCTTTGACTGAGTCAAAGATGATTCTCTTGGCCTTTTATTGACTCTTCCTGAAGGTTGTTCTTCCTGCATTATTCGTTGGTTCCTCCACCATTGTGGTCACATATTTCTCAAGATCATTCTCTTGCAAGATATTTGTTATACGAAGCTTCCACACATTAAATTTGGTAGCTCCTTCGAGCCTATCTCCGGCCCTGACTGAAATGGAGGATGCCATGGTCCTCACACTGGAAACTTAATCAAGCTTGCTTGGATCTGTGTGTGCCTATTCCTGCACTTCAACACGTTTAACACACCCTAAGCTCTGATACCATGTTAAATTATGAGCTTGATTTCTTGTGCAGATTAATTATTTTATTTTCTTCAATACTTTGATTCCAACTTAATACTCTTCAACAATTCCAAATCATAATCGAATAGCAATAATTTTGTAGATAAGTAAACATGCACATAAACAACACATATACCCTGGGGAAACCTTATACAGGGAGAAAAACCCCAGCAAACAATATTCCTTTATTGCATTAATAATTTAATATCTCTTACAAATATCCACCATGAATGTTCTTCTCTCAAAGAGCTTTCCAAGATATCTCTGACCTGACAAAGACTTAACAAACCTTGCTGAAATACAATTTTGATATGCTTCCACTTTATCATTGATGTGCTCCTTTATTGCTTCACCCTCAACCTGCATATGAAAAATGTGTTTCAAAACTGTGTTGCAGAACTGTACTGAAGAGAGGGTTCGACCTCTTCTTATATAGGACGAAGAGGGGAAGAGGGGAAGCTTGAAATAGTAATCTAATTGCATGCATTAAACATAACTCAACTTCATGCTTTATTTCAAACTTAGAACTAGACTTGAGATTGGTTACAACTCAACTTTACACTTTAGTTCGAACTTAGAACTAGACTTGAGATTGGTTACAACTCAACGTTACACTTTACTTTGAACTTAGATCTAGACTTGAGACTGACATGCTTTAGTTCGAAATTAGAACTAGACTTAATACTTTAGTTGCAACTCAGCATTACACTTTATCTCTAAAATAGAACTAGACTCAAGACTTTAGTTGCAACTCAACATTACACTTTAGTTCTAAAATATAACTAGACTCAAGACTTTAGTTGCAACTCAACATTACTAAAATAGAACTAGACTCAAGACTTTAGTTGCAACTCAACATTACACTTTAGTTCTAACATAGAACTAGACTCAAGACTTTAGTTGCAACTCAACATTACTAAAATAGAACTAGACTCAAGAATTTAGTTGCAACTCAACATTACACTTTAGTTCTAACATAGAACTAGACTCAAGACTTTAGTTACAACTCTTGACAAGGAAATTCGAAATTCTCTTCATGGTGGATAATGTTTACACGTGCCAATGCAATAGATCAATACAATTACATCATTTGCAATATTAGGAATATCGTTTGTTTCTATCTGATAGGAATTTTATATTCAACCTAACGTTTTCTAGATGCCTTGACTTTTTCCCATGGATCAAAAGATTTGACTAGGTTCACAGAGGTTGTATGTTCCCCCTGAATTTTTCACTAGTCTATCTATGCTCATAGAGGTTGTACGTTCCCCCTGACTTTTGCACTAGACTGTCTATGCTCACAGAGGTTGTACGTTCCCCCTAACTTTTTCATTAGACACACATAACATCTCGTTTGTCCTGACTTTTGGTTTGACTCATAGAGGTTGTACGTTCCCCTTGGATTTTGTTAATAACTCACAAGACTAGTTGATTCTCCAAATCTCCCTGGCTAGCCTCAGGGTGGTCCATATGGCCTCTCATTGGAGAATGAATTTTGATGCTGTGAAATTTAACAATATCAAAAATCTAGTGTAACCATCTTAGCATTTTGTTTACCAATTGAATCCTCTGCAAATTCTTTCTCATGAGAAAAATAAAAACTCTGGACAATGACAGCTCCAATAAAAATTGGAAAATAGATTGAATTTTAATGAAATTGAAAGGCATGCACCCACCAGTTGACCTTAAGAATGTTGCAAAAGTATCATCATAGGAGTAGATATTGGTTTCCAGTCCATTTAACATATTACTTCTCTGCTCTAGGTGGTTTCCATATCCTGATTTTAAAACTTTCTCAACATCCGTGCTTTCTTGAAATTCCAACCTAAAAATGTCATGATAAGGCTGCAAGATTTCCTATGACCTTGTTGATGAATGTAATGAGACTATTGATGGGCTAGACATTAAAACTATATTCCACATTAAATCATTATCAATCCTATCTTCAAACTGACTGCTGACTAAAAGATGAGAATTTTGAACATAAAAATCATCCATATAATCACCTACTAGATCATTGCAAATAAAAGGGAGCTTTTGTAACCTGTTGTGGGTCGGTTTTGATGAAACTGCATGATCTTGTATCAATTCTTCATGTTCCATGATTCCAACTACATTTTCAAACTGAATGTTGCTTAGTAACTATGATTGTGGACTGAAACAAGGTTATGCATTACAGAAAACACTTTCAACAAATTCAGGAGATGGTTTCCAATTGTTGTCAACTTTATTATTTGTTTCCTTGGCAACCTTGCAATTCTCTCTTATAATTTATAATTAAGATAAACACAAAGGTAAGGAGTCTCAATAAAGAAATTCATTGTCTTCTTCGTGCTCAATATCAAAACTAAAAAACTATTGAATTAAAACTCTCTCACCCTTGTTTTCAAGCTCACAAAAAACTAAAGGAGGACCACTAGGACTACAGAACCCATCCAAATAATCAGATATTGAATCATTCAAAATCAAAGAAGGTTGTTTCCATTTTAAACTAGCTTCAGACTGCTTCACTGCTTTGGTGAGTTTATAATTTTCCTTTATCAATCCAAATGTAGCATAACATAAAGGTAAAGAGTTATCATCAGTGAATTCATCACTTTCTTTGTGTTCACTATCAGGGCTGGAAGACTGCTCACTCGATTCAGAACTTTCATTAATTTTTTCCTCTCGGTCATAAAACCCATGTGCAAGCCGACTACCTTCCTTAGATTGTTGAAAACATGTTGCAGGTTGCTCTAAAAAACTAACATCGAAATCACCATCATATTCAAAGTACTTAGGCAAATCAACTTCACAAGAAATGTCATCAACCATGAACATTGAGAAAGAAAGTTGTTCATATTTATGTTGATCTATAAATCTAGTTTTGGGACTATCCACAAAAGAATATATAAAATCATCAGCTTCTAGCTTAGGACAACATGAATCATCAACGGGACAATTTGGACCAACAAATTTTTCCTGTTCTATAAAATTTTCTTGAGCATGAGATCTTATTGGTTGGTTTGTAGCTGTGAGTTCATCTTGCAGCGTTAAATTTTCTATCAATCTTCCCACAGTTTTCATCGCTATGTCCAGATTATGGTGTGACAATGGGGGACTATCCTCTTTCATTGCTTCCTTTATTTCAACTTCCATACTGGTCCTTTTTATCAGAAGATTGACTTCCACATCAGCCACGACTTTCTAAATGTCATACAAAGTGGCAAGGTTCCTCTCTCTGAGTTGATAAGCAATCTTAGCCTCAAAACAATCTGAAAATTTGAGCATAACCAAACCGGGAGGATGTTTTATATCTGCAGGCATGGAATTATAAACTTTATTAAACCTGGTTGAGAACCCTTGGATTGTTTCACCAAGCTACCTCTTTAAGTTTCAATATTCATCTATAACCTGAAAAGGGTTTATTTTGACCTCCCATCTGTCAATGAAAATATATTCAAACTGTTGGAATGAAGGAATACTTCCAAGTGATAGATATTTATACCACCTCCTGACTTCTCCTGCAAGGCTTTGAGAAAATAGCCTCAATTTCATATCCTCATAATCAACCTCCTCCAAATCCATTAAATCAATAATTCTACTGACATGCTCCCTGGCTGTAATCTTACCTATGTAATCAAACTTAGGTATCTTTTACCCATAATTATATGGTAGATGATGCAAAGGGGTTGGAAATTTTAATGGATCATATCGTGCAACAAACATCATTGTTTTTTGAGATGAAACTATATCAACTGAGCTATTTTTGTCATATGAATCTTGTTTAGGGATACTATTACAACCAAGAAAAGTACTTGCAATATCACTAGGATGACAAAAGACTGTCAAAGGGGGCTCATGTACTGTTTTGTGGTCCAGATTGGAATAAAATAGATTGGAAAAAGTCTCTTTGATGTACTCAGGAAAAAATAAGAGGCACTTGATACAACAAAAAAAAACATTTTGAAAAGATTTCAAGTTTAAGTACATGAATCTCACATGCTTTTTGCCTATCCTTCTTTAAGAGATTTTTCCTTCTGTAAATCTGTTCTAAAGATTTGGAGTTGCCAATGAAACTTTGGAATCTGGATTCTTCAAAGTTGGATTCATCGATGAAGCTTTGAAATATGGATTCTTCAAAGTTGGATTCACCAGGTGAATAATACACAACCTACTTAGTGTCTCACTACTGTTCACCATCAGTAGTCAGATCTAGAACTTGAAACACATTTTTGAGGAAGGTTCCCCAATATGGTCACCATTATGTTAGCACTCTGTAATTTTCACAAGGTTGTGGAGGCAGTCACAGAGGTAACATCAAAACCACTTCGAGTCAAGGATATCGCCCTCCAAGACTCAGAGAGGGATGTCTCTTTATGCTTCAACTTTGTTTAGGTGAGATATTAGGCTAGTTATGAGGATAGCGGGTTTGTTTTTAGAGTTTTTGGTTAAGACAACAAAAGAGGTCCATTGGGCAAAATGGAGTCAACAGGTAAAAGATGATTAAATGAATGAATAATTGAGACAAGGTGTAACAAGGCGAGGAAATCGTGTCAATGAATCCTTTGAGTTTGTGAAATGGTAAAATAAGAAAATATGAGGGTTCACTTCAAATGCAGAACAAAGATTATCAAAATTCTACATTCAACTTTTAGAAGAAAACATAAACATTGTCTTAAGCCAGAGCAAGGTGTCTGAGACAAATCCTGAGCATAATATTCTTATAAAAAATAAGGAAAGAAAACAATATGGGAAAAAAGAGAATTACAATTTACATCAAGAAATAATTCACCACATAATCATGACACAAGAATCTGGAAACAAAATGCCTTTATATTCATCCAAAAAAGTCACCTACAGCCTGTTTAACATCTTTACAACAGATGGTGATATTTCCATACCATCCTTCCCTTCAGGTCTAACCATTTTCTTGAATATCTTGGGTATACATATATATACAAAACAAATTTCCCCATCTGAGGGGTCGAATTCTTCATTATAGGAGCAAATCACAAGAAAATCTCCAACTAAACTGAAGACTAGGAAGTACAAAATTGTTTTCCCCTTTTTACTCTAACTGTTTGACTGACTTTGATGACCTTTTCATTCAAATATTCATGAATAGTTCATATACATTTTATTACATCATATAGACACCTCATAAGGTCAACCACATCTTTGGAATTCGAATTGGACCAAGGAAATTGAAAATTCATCCAACTGGTAAAATTTCCTAGTAAAAACACAACAAATTTTACAGAAACATAGCAAGATCTTTGAAGGTACTTTTGGAGCCTTCCCTTGATCATTTTGAAAAATGGATGAGTGTTATGGATATTTGAGGATGTCCACTATCCTCCTGAACCCTTAAACAATAATAATATCCAATCCAAGATATCACAAAACTGATTTTTTCACAACTGGTCTAGAAGCGTAGCACCTGGGTGAAAATAGGGGCAACAAGCAGTTTTTCACCATGTTTTTGACTTTTTGCTGCAAAATGGATACTGAACTAGCCCACCAGTGATATATTTGAGATGTAAACTTCATAATATATTCATTCATGCTGATAAAAGTGAGTTTGGAGCCTCTAGGAAAAAGCGTTTTGTGGGCTCGTTGCGATTCTATAGATGACATTGTTGCCAAAACTTGCAAAACTTTATCTGAAAACTAGGGGTAAAATACGAGATCATATCTCTTTAAAAATAAAAAAATTTAAAAAAAATGAGAGAATTTTTTTTTTCTTTGGTATGTTTGGAACAAAAACCTCCTCCATTTTGCAAAAATATGTTCCCATTTGTTCACAATTCAAGTTTTACGTTGGTCACTAAAACCTGCAGAAGCCCAACGACCATTTGCAGAAGCATAGCATCCCATTTTAGGAAAATTTTGGATGGATTTTGAGCATTATTTATCTGAATTGATGGTTTTAGGAGATATCCTTGAATGTTTAGAAGACCATTGAACTTTTTAAACCTGCAAAACTCCATCTCCATGGCTTCCAAAAATTCAATCTTCCTGAACTACTCTCAGAAATGCAACGAAAAATAGGGGTCAAAGATGAGATGATATCTCTTTAACCATAATACTTGTTCAACTTGGTTTAGTTGATCCCACGACATTGAAACCTTCCCATGTAAATGGTAGGTAGAAATTTGGGCTTCTAGATTTGATGAATAGTGATGAAATTGAAAATATCTCCTAAATCCAAGCAACCATGCTTCAAAATTGTCCTCCCTTTCTCTTTCACCATCGAAGGAGGGTGGCTTCATATTTATCATCTCTCCTTGCAAACCATCCACTTCATGTCTCCTTCGTTGGTGCCTAATAGGAGACACCTCTGGACTACTTATGGAATCTTCTTATACATAAAACATTCTTTATGAATAAGGAGGTGAGTGGTGTCTCTGAGTTATGTTGGCACTTCTCGAATAACCATCTCTTCCATGATCCTCTCTTCTTTCATGAAACCTACCTTCTTCCTCTAGTTTTGATTTTGATCCCTTCTTTGTTTGTCTCTGCAAAAAATTCAAGATATGCAACACTCGAGAATTTATTTGACTTTTCTATCTCATCAACCTCTCGTTGTCTTCCTTGTAGCTCTGCACTTCTATTTTCAAGCTTCTTACAGTTTCTATTAATGTTTCCTTCTCTCCTCTTCCCTTGCATCTATTGGACCCTATCTCTACATTACAACCTCTAGTATTATGGCCTTTGGCCTTCTTATCATGGTTGGATCCTCCCTCGCCTTCTTCCATTTATTCAATATGCATTCTGATCTGATATGTTTAAACCCCGTAATTCTACAAAATGTACAAGCGACAATTTTGTTAGAATTAAGCATATGATAAACAAAATTTTCCAAACCATGTTACAGGTCCTTTTTCTTCTCAATTCATGAAGAAAATATATGTATCAATATGCACCGTATAAAACTTCCATGTTATCCCTTAGCCGATACAGAATTTAATTCTGCACAGGCACTCCCTTCAAACCACTTCCCTAGGTGACCATGGGTTGAAACTGCGGCCAATTCCTTCCTAGCGCTTCGCAAATTCAAAACCTTCAGCTAGGCCCAGATCAATGGTCCTCATCCTCATTCATGATCAATGATCAAGATCCACTTAGAGACTCCATGCTTCGGGAGTTCGACACTTTAAACCTCTTCTTTTCCCTGGAGTAATCTGTACCCAAAGTTCTAGATCAGGCACCATGCATCCACCTCAAATCAATGACTCTAGTTCACTTCGGGACTTCAACCTTTAGAAGTCTCAACTTCCCCCACTTGCTTCCTCCTAGAATTCTTTCACCTGGAGTTCACGATTTATCGACGCATGTCATCCCACAAATCGATGACTATGAATCACTTCGAATCTTCGAGATTTGGGAGTTTCAAACTCTTTGCCTTCACTTTCTCCTAGAGTGATTTCACCTGAATACGATGATCCATTGATGCATGTCTCTCATAGATCAATGGTTGTGAATCTCTTCAGCTCTTTGGGATTCGGGAGTTTCAAACTCTCCGCCTTCACTTTCTCCCAGAGTGTTGATCCTCCGAACCACTACGAGATCTACTGTCACATGTCTTATGGGATCAACGATCAATATGTACTCCAACCTTCGGGCCTTCGCGATTTCTCGACCCAATACAAACTATGACATCTTTTTCCTCCAGAGTGCCCAGTCTCCAGACTGCATGATTTTTCACTACATGGAGAAATACTAGAAGCAGACATGTGGCTCAATCAGGTGGGTGAAACAAGCCATGTTCTAAATGACATTTGAATCCTCCACAGGTTCAAAACTTACTGACATGTGGCACACATCCCATGTGTCCTCGTCATCCCAGGTGACATCTGCGAGCCAAGTCACTTCAAAATTTTGGGCTTTGGAAGATTTTACACTTGAATTCCTGGGTCCACATCACCTCTAGGTGACATCGTCATACCCCACCACTTTGGATCTTCGGACTTTGGGACTTCGGGCTTCGGGAGTTTCCACACTAGCACACTTCCAATTCTCCCGAACTCTGAATTCCTAAAATGGCCAATCTGTTGACATGTGTCTCCCTTATCGGATGGTTTGTATTAACCCTGGACTTCGAGACTTTGGGAGATACTATTGCAAAGATCAACGGTTCTTGTTGATCTGAAATCTTGGAGATACTTTGTCGCTACCACGCACAACTACCTACGCGCACCCTTGCCTACACTGTAGCGATACCACACATACTCCTATTGTGAGCGCACCAACCCAACTTCACTGTGCCTCACAATATTGCACACACCACGTGTGCCTTTACTATGTGTATGCACTCTGCGCAATTCTAAATTTAGCACGTGCATCTCTACATATTATTCTTCCGCGTGGTGGCTCAATTTTCCATAAACACAATATACTGTATACCATACTATAATCAATACCATACTGTAATCTCATGTCCATTCGACTGGTTTGGCCCATTCAAGCTCAGTGTCGAAAACTAATGCTCTGATACCATAATGTAACACACCCTTTCCACCCACTGACCGGGGAATGTCACTTACTCAGACACTTAGCTTAGTTCTGAAAACATAATGTAACACCTAGTATTCAATTGAGGTATGTCACATAATTTTTTTTTCTTAATCTCTAAATACGTATATACACACACAAGCATACATACATACTGAACTGCATGCAATTAAACATATACATACAATGCTCTAACGAAAGCTTCACATATAAAAGATAAACAAATAGTTGTGTTTTGTAAATATATGATTTTCGGACTGATTTAATAGTGAACACAAACATGTAGCGTATATAGGGTATATCCTTAAACATACGGATATTTATGCTCACACAAGCAATAAAACCCATAAAATAACACATAAATGAAAATGCAGCATGGAATTCAACACATAACTAGTACTTATCTTGGTAAGAATGTCACCAACTGTGTGCAGATCGTCCACGAACCTCCCAGCCTTAGACTACACTGTTCATCAATCTCAACAGTGAGTTGCCCCCGAGCTGGGACTAGATTCCACCCAAGAAAGGGATTCCTAACTCGGCTAAAGGTTCATGGTCAATTGGAAAGACTCCCTCTCAGGTGTTCACTCAACTACAGCCTATAGCCTCTCCTTCCCCACATGCTTGTCCCACCCAAGGAAGTGTGCCCCTTCTCTTCTCAACAGTCCTTTGGCTGCCCCACTTCCCTTCCAAGGCTTCAGCAATAGGCCGGACCAGAAGTCTTAGAGAGTTGCAGCCACAGTTTATCACCTTCAGGAAATCGATCCTTAGCAATTCCCTCACTCAGAGAATTGCTTCATGGGCTTGACAACCCGCCTCTTCAATCTCACTCCCCATCTGACAGGTACACCAACAGGAATGGATATCAATCTGGTCTGGGTACGGTGGTAGGAAGATACAAGGTAGCTCAAGGACTGATGGAATGTATCATGGATATTGGTTCTCTGGTCGAAGGAAAAAATGGTAAGATTCCCCTCCTCGCAATGGTCGATCCCCCCCCCAAAGGAACTAAGTCTCGACAATAAGTATGCATGTCTTCAACTTGACACTTGTCATGTTGGAAGCTACTCTGATACACTTTTCCCTACTTTAGGACTTAGGATAAAATAATTATCCATACTTTATGTTTTTAAGAAATATTAATATAATATTTCTTTTTGGCTTTAAGCTCTCTAGCTTAGCCCTGTTCTTAACTTTAGGCCCTCCCTTTCCCTATTTGGTGGAATCTAGTCCCCCTTCTCTTTTATCATGGTCGGTCTGCGCGTAGCGATGTATTTTTATATTAATCATGAGATATATACAAAATAGGCGCACGAGCCTTTAACATCTAGGCGCGCTGGCCTAATTCCAAGACATAAGCATTATGGCTTATAATACTGGCTCACCAGCCTATAATGCATATTATATACACAAAGGTTCATTGACCTCAATATTGCGTGCACTTTAGTTACTGCGTTCGGTATCCGCTGACCTCAAGGTTGCGCGCTCTTCAGTTACTGCGCGTTGTATCCTCTATCTTTAAGGTTGCATGCACCTTAGTTAGTGCGTGCGGTATTTAGAAATGTGCACATTACTTCCCTTTACTGTGCAGTATATGCGCACACCATGCCATGAAAGGTGTATTACAAAAATGATGTCTAAACAACTCACTAGCTTAAATATACTTGGATTGTATTTACATTTGGGTTCAGTCGAGGGATATTACAATCCCTTCCTGTTATTTATGCACTGCCCTCAGTGCATCATGTACCCATATACAACAAAATTCTCAAAATTCTTCAAAAAAATGCGAGTATTCTGTCCGCATTTCATCCTCATGCTCCCAAGTAGCATCTTCAAGTCCATACCAGGTCCATTGGACCTTTACAATCCCTATGGATCGATTCCAAAGTTGTTTGATTTTTTGATCCAAGATGCGCATCGGATGCACTTGGAAATCACCTTCTTGCTCCACCTGAATAACATTCCAATCAATAACATGATTAGCATCAGGTATGTATTTCTTTAGCAATGATACATGGAATACATTATGAATAGACATAGATGCAGGCAATGTAATCATATAAGAAAATGGATCAATCCTCTCTAGGATTTCAAATGGTCCACAAAATATGACTGCCAACTTGGCACAGCTTCCCAGCTTCAGGGAACTCCTGTTATCTTTTACTTTCAGGAAAACATGATCACCCACTTTGAATTCTCTGTGGATTTTATTTTTATCAACATAGCTTTTCTGTCTGTCTTGGGCAGTTTTCAAATTCTTCTTAATTTTTAACATCTGGTCCTCCATCTCCTTGAGCAACTCTAGCCCAACTACTGTTCTATCACCTGGATTATCCCAACTTACTAGAGTATTGCACCTTCTGTCGTAAAGTGCTTCAAATGGGCTCATTTTCAATGATGCCTGATACCCATTGTTAGAAGCGAATTCTACTAAATGTAGGTCGTCTTCCCATTTTGATGATTTATCCATCACATACATTCTCAATATATCTTCTATCACTCTATTCACCCTCTCTATCTGTCTATCAGTCTCAGGATGGTAAGTTGTACTAAAGTTCACATTCGTTCTGAATCCTATGAACAATCCTTTTTAGAAATTTGAGGTGAATTTCGGGTCTCTATCAGACATAATCGTTTTAGGAATTTTGTGCAATCGTTCCACCTCCTTCATGAAAATATCAGCAACATTTGTTGCTTTGTGAGTAGTTTTTAGTGGAATAAAATGGGTAGATTTTGTAAGCTTGTCCACCACTACCATAATCAAATCATGTAGCTTGCCTGTTCTGGGAAATCCCATAATAAAATCCATTTTCACCACTTCCCACTTCCATTCAGGAAAGGGCAAAGGTTGCAGCAATCCTGTTGGGTGTGTATGCTTTGTTTTAACTTTCTGGCATTCCATGCACCTAGCGATGTATTCTTCAACTTCTCTCTTCATACCTGGCCAAAAGTATTGGCTCTTGATCACTGCTATGGTTTCTGATATCCAGGATGCCCTGCATAAGGAGCATTATTCATCTCATGCAAAATTATACGTTTCAAGTCCTGAACATTTGGTACAAAAATTTTGTTCTTGTGCAACAATATTCTATCTACTCCCAACTTATAAATATCCATCTTCTGTGGTGTCTTTCCTTGTTGAAGTTTTGATATCAATTCTTTGTATTGCAGGTTTGTATTTGTAGCCTCCAGAATTTTTCTTTTAACATCATTTTGATACATGTTGATGGTTGTAGCATGAAGCTCATGCACCCTCCTGCTGAGTTCATCTGCCACTTTATTTTCTTTCCCTTTGATATGCTTTATATCAAAGTCATATTCGCTTAGAAATTCTAACCATCTGCTTTGTCTAGCATTTATATTTGACTGATCAAATAAATATTTCAAACCATTGTGGTGTGTTCTTAACTCAAACCTTTTTCCCATGAGGTAGTGTCTCCATTTCCTCAGGGCATGCACTATGGTTACCAACTCCAAATCATGAGTGGCATAGTTTCTTTCATGCTTCTTCAAATTCCTTGATTCATAACATATCACAAATCCATTTTGGCTGAGGACTCCACCAAGTCCTTCATTACATGCATCTGTGCATACAATGAAATCTTCATGTGGGTCTGCAATCCTTAGTATTGGAGCACTTGTCAATAATTGTTTCAAATGTTGGAAACTCCTTTCACAGTTCGATGTCCACTGAAAATTTCTACCTTTTCTTTGGAAGGAAGTGATTGGGTGTTCTATCTTCAAGAATCCTCCAATGAATCTCTTGTAGTAGCCTGCAAGGCCCATGAATGATCTAACCTCTATCATATTCTTTGGTGTTGACCATTCTCTAATGGCTGCAATCTTCTCGGGGTCCATTTATATCCCATCTTTTGAGATGATATGCCCCAAATAATGAATTTGTTTCTAATAAAATGAGCACTTGCTCAATTTGGCATACAACTAATGATCCCTTAATACTTGCAACACTATCCTCAAATGATGGTCATGCTCTTCTTCTGTCTTAGAGTATATAAGACTATCGTCCAAAAAGACAATGACAAACTTGTCTAAATATTCTCGAAAAACACCATTCATTAAGTACATGAAAACAACTGGTGCATTTGAAAACCCAAATGGCACCACTGTGAACTCATAATGACCATACCTTGTCCTGAAGGCAGTCTTGTTGATATCCTACTCCTTAATTCTTACCTGATGGTATCCCGATCTGAGATCTATCTTTGAAAAGATCTTTTCATCCTTCAATTGATAAAAAAGATCATCAATCCTTGGCAGAGGATACTTGTTCTTTAAAGTCACTTTATTCAACTATCTGAAATCAATGCACAATCTTAACGTTCCATCTTTCTTTTTCACAAACAATACTAGGGCACCCCAAGGTGATACACTTGGGCATATATACCCCTTCTTCAGAAGTTCTTCAAGCTGCATTTGCAACTCCTTCAATTCCGGTGTACTCATTATGTAAGGAGTCTTTGACACAGGAGTTGCTCCTGGTGTCAGATTTATAGAAAAACCGAGGTCTCTCCTTGGGGGTAGTCCTGGTACTTCCTTGAATACATCTTCAAACTCTTTCAGGACTGCATAATTCTCCAAATTTGGCACTTTGTCTTTAGGTGTCTCCTCCATATGAGATGCAAATATTTGACATCCTCTTATATAACATTTCTTCAGCTGCAATGCTGAAATTTCTCTAATGGTTACTGCCCTTGGAATTCCCTGCACTTTCCTTTGGTTCCCTTATTCATCCAAGCAAGTGAATTCTTTGTTATGACAATCCAATAGAGCATGATGTGGGTCAAACCAATCCATCCCAATTAAACAGTCATAGAAACCTAAGGGTAAGATATTCAAATCTTCCTTGGTGTTCATTCCGTTCATGTCCATGAGACATGACTTAACCATCTCATTAACCTTTCTTTTGGTTCCCGTAGCCAACTGTACCAACCAATATTTTCCATGCCTACTTCTTGGCAATTGCAAACTTTCTACAATCTTAGGATCTATATAACTATGAATAGCTCCTGAATCAATTAAAATAGCAATGGTTTGGTTGCTAATCATACCTTCCACTTCAATCATGTGTGACTAATATTCTGCTTGCTTGTTATCCAAGGCTACATAGATCTTTGGCACATTTCTGCCCATGTCCTCCGCTGTTTCATCTTGTTGTACATTATAAACAGTCCTTTTTTCACCTATGTGAGGACAATCTCTAAATCTATGATCTCCTTTACAACCCCAACATTAAATAGGTGGTTGCCTTGGCCTTTGGCCTTCTTCCTCTATCATTTTGGTCTCTTTAGAAGTTGGTGGTCCATGTGGACTATTTCTGAAGAGTGATGGTTTAAATCCTTTCTTCCTCTGATCCACCTTGAACTTCTTTTTGTCTTCCCAATATTTTTGGAAAGTTGGCCTTGCTTTATGCTGATCATATTGACGTTTAGCTCACCTTACCATCTCTTCCAATGTCTTGGGATCATCATATTGTATTTTGTCACTAATGAATGCTGACAATCCACTCAAATACCTTTGAATTTTAACTGTCTCATCCTTGATGAAGGAGACGTACTTCAACAGTTCTAGGAATCTTCTTTCATATTCATCTATGGTCATACTTCCAAGTTTGAGTTCAAAGAACTCTTTCATTTTCTTGTCATAATACCTCTTAGTCAAGTATTTCTTCTCAAAATACTTCTTAAATTCCCTCCAAGTAACGTTATTCTCTTTAATGTGTTGTACCTGCACAAGCTGATCCCACCACATGGATGCCTTTCCTTTGAGTTGATAGATGGAAATTCTACCCTTTGCATGGGAAGAATAATTGTGTAATTGAAAATACCCTCATGCCTAGCAACCATGTTTCTGCATCTTCATCCTTCTTGTGCTCACCATCAAATGTAGGAAGTTTTATTTTGTTCATTTCTCCTCATAGCTCATCCACCCCAGACCTCTTATGATGTCTGACAGGGGATGGGCTTGTGTTGCTACCTACTCTTTTCTTGGAATGCTTTCGAGAGTGATGGTGGTGTCTGCTAACATTTCCTACTCTCTTTTTCTCATCTGAAGGTTTGTGACTTCCGGATTTGCATGAGTCACTTTCTTTTTCCAATTTATTTTCTATTATGTTCAAACTTTGCAATAACTTCATGTTGAAGTCATCCTACTGCACTTTGTCTCTCATAAGCCTTTCATTATCATTTTTATGGCTTTGGACATCCTTTTGCAAATTTTTAATAGTCTCTACCATATTCAGGTTTTCATCCCTTTCCTCTCCATGTCCATTGGAGTTTGTTCCTTCAATGTCCAAATGGACATTCATCCCTCTACTCTCATCTTGTTGACTATAGGTTCCCCGTGTCTCTTCCATTCCTATGGACTCGATACTTGTTCTGATCTGATCTAGTTGTTTTTAGTTATGCAAAATGTGCAGCCATTAAAAATTATTAGTTTAACTAAATCAACAATCTACAAGAAATATGAACTATTTCAGCTCAATAATTATATCATAATTATCTTTTTTGATTTCTTGGTGTTGCCACCATGAAAATTCTCAGACATGACCCAAGTTTTGAGAACTTAGTAAGAACTATATCATCGCACAGAGATACATCGGGTGCAAGGTGTTTTGTCGAAACCACTTTTGCATAAGTTATGATGCCACATGCTTCAATATGTCAAATCCAGCATTCGTGGGACGGGTGACGGTTAGTCAGATCACTCTATCTCATTCATTTGTACATCACAACCATTTGAGTTAGGTGAATTCCACCATGTAACAAACTCAAAAAGTTTAATCATTTGAATTGGATTAGCCAAGCATGGCAACCCATTGCACTCGTGCACAAGTCTGTCAGGGATTCATGATTGAGGTTCTATAATTACCAACTCTCGGGTATGGAAGCATCATCTTATCCATCAACGAGTAGTCTCCAAACTGGTTCAAAATTCTCATCTCTGAAAACACATTTCGATGTCCACAAAACTGAGGTATATGGACCCAGTTAAATCCAATGAGACTATTTATTTGGGCAACATGCTAAATTTTCCTGCGAGTACGAAGGAAAAGGTAGTTTCACAGATACTGGCAACTAAATTTCACACAGTACCTATTACTGGTTCAAGATTGGAAATCAGGCTTAATCCAATCATGAGGGATATGGTTATCAACAAACCAACTGCTAAGAAGAAATGAAGCAAGTGACATAAGAAAGAACACGTCGCTGAAGCGGTTGAGAGTGTTGGAGAGAATCAACCGGTCTAGTTAGATTCCTTAAAGGAGGAGCTAACTAAGCTGAAATGAGCCCTCAATACAATTGAGTATATTTCAATGATTTTTGGATAGATGATAGCATAGGTAAGGAAGCTCTGGAGATGATAGACATGTTCTTGTACGGTCTCTTTGAATAGGACCACTGCTATTTTGAATCACCCCTTTTTTGTAATTTTTGATTTTGAATGAATATATAAGCGCAGAAGCGGATTTTTTACTTCTTAAGACAAGATTCCACTGATGATGTTATGAATCTTGTTTCCTTTAATATTATGTGTCTTCTTGTAACTTATATTTCACTTTCAAATGTTTGAATAAAACCCAGAATTCATCTCATTCGTTTGACTCATTTTAAATAGTACTTCAATGGAGTTGTGTATTCCTCTTTCTTTGGATACTATGTAAATGTTTCTAATTAAACTTAGGCTCGTTGTCTTAATTAGCTTTTCAGACGATTTTGCGCACATAAAAATTCAACCTGTGTACCTTTATTTATCGTGCAAATGACTTTAGAAAGTAAATCATGTTTCCACGCACCTGTATCTGCTATACATTTCCTCTTTGTTGCGCCAATAAATTGTATGCACTACTTTTGTGTTGCACGCCAATATCCTCTGTGCGTTGTTTCTGTATTGCACTTGGATATTCCACATGTATTTCACCGTGCTAAAGTTCAATATGCCTTACCACGTATAATAATCTGTAGGCCCCACCGAATACTCTGTCGCTACCACACACAACTACCTATGCGCACCCTTGCCTACACTGTAGAGATACCACACATACTCCTACTGTGTGCACACCAACTCAAATTCATTGTTCCTCACAATACTGCACACACCACATGCACCTTTACTATGTGTATGCACTTCGTGCAATTCTAAATTTAGCACGCGCATCTCTACATATTATTCTTCCACGTGGTGGCTCAATTTTCCATAAATGCAATATATTGTATACCATACTGTAATCGATACCATACTATAATCTCGTCTCCATTCGACTAGTTTGGCCCATTCAAGCTCAGTGTCGAAAAATGGTGCTCTAATACCATACTATAACACACCCCATCCACCCACTAACTGGGGAATGTCACTTACTCAGACACTTAGCTTAGTTCTAACAACATAATGTAACATCCAGTATTCAACTGAGGTATGTCACATAACTTTTTTTTTTTTTCTATAAATACGTATATACACACACAAACATACATACATACTAAAATGCATGCAATTATACATATACACACAATGCTCTAGCAAAAGCTTCACATATAAAAGATAAACAAACATTTGTGTTTTGTAAATATACGATTTTCAGACTGATTTAACAGTGAACACAAACATGCATTGTATACAGGGTATATCCTTAAACATATGGATAGGTATGCTCACTCAAGCAATAAACCCCACAAAATAACACATAAATGAAAATGCATCATGGAATTCAACACATAATTGGTACTTATCTTGGTAAGAATGTCACCAACTGTGTGCAAACTGTCCACAAACCTCTCATCCTAAGACTACATTGTTCGTCACTCTCAACAGTTAGTCACCCCCGAGTTGGGACTAGACTCCACCCCAGAAAGGGATTCCTAACTTGGCTAAAGGTTCACGGTCAATCAGAAGGACTCCCTCTCAGGTGTTCACTCAACCATAGCCTACAGCCTCTCCTTCCCGACATGCATGTACCACCCAAGGAAGTGTGCCCCTTCTCTTCTCAACAGTCCTTCATCTGCCCCACTTCCCTTCCATGGCTTCAACAACATGCTAGACCGAAAGTCTCAGAGTGCTACAAATACATTTTATCACCTTCAGGAAATCTATCCTCAACAATTCCCTCACTCAGAGAATTGCTTCACAGGCCTGACAACCCACCTCTTCAATCCCACTCCCTAGCTAACAGGTACATCAACAGGAATGGATATCAATTTGGTCTGGGTATGGTGGTAGGAAGATATAAGGCATCTCAAGGACTAATAGAATGTATAGTGGATACTAGTTCTCTAGTCGAAGGAAAAAATGGTAAGATTCCCCTCCTCACAATGGTCCATCCCCCCCAAAAGAAACTAAGTCTCGACAATAAGTATGCATGTCTCCAACTTGACACTTGACATGTTGGAAGCTACTCTGATACACTTGTCCCCTACTTTAGGACTTAGGATAAATTAATTATCCCTACTTTATGTTTTTAAGAAATATTAATATAATATTTCTTTTCGGCTTTAAGCTCTCTATCTTAGCCCTGTTCTTAACTTTAGGCCCTCCCTTTCCCCATTTAGTGGAATCTAGTCCCCCTTCTCTTTTATCGTGGTTGGTCTGCGTGAAACGATGTATTTTTCTATTAATCATGATATATATACAAAATAGACTCTCTAGCCTTTAACATCTAGGCGCGCTAGCCTAATTCCAAGACATAAGCATTCCAACTTATAATACTGGCTTACCAGCCTATAATGCATATTATATACACAAAGGTTCACTGACCTCAATATTGCGCGCACTTTAGTTACTGTGTGCGGTATCCGTTGACCTCAAGGTTGCGCGCTCTTTATTTACTGCGTGGTGTATTATATGGCTTTAAGGTTGTGCACACCTTAGTTACTACATGCGATATTCAAAAATGTGTACATTACATCCCTTTACTGCACAATATATGCACGCACTATGCCATGAAAGGTGTATTACAAAAATGATGTCTAAACAACTCACTAGCTTAAATATACTTGGATTATATTTACATTTGGGTTCGACCAAGGGATATTACACCAACTTTCTTCTACCTAGCCTACACCACCCAAGAGAATGGACCTCCACCCTTCTCTACCACATAGTCCCTCCGACAGTCCTTCTCCTTTCAGGGCTCCAACACAACTGGTCCAGAATCTCAATGTTGGAACTCTCAAGACTCACAATTGTGAACAAAGCTGGACACAGGCCAATGCATCTCAGACATGCAGGCCTCAAGTCATGGCTGGATTACACCAACGACCTATAAATCCAATGATACCATGGATTCTCTTTAGTAGTTCATTTTACTTTCCCAAGCCATGACACGGATGAGGAAGATGAATGGGTGATGGAAATGGATGGAGTGAGGTCTCCACCCAAGGTGCAAAACAATGAACAATCAATGAATGAATGCATGAGGGAAAGAATGGAATGAAAAGGATAAGTGACTGAGTGAACGAGCCAACAGCCAACCCCCCCAATAGACCAGGGGCGGGTTTAAGTATTTCTTGGGGAATCAAGGACCTCCTGGCCTCCCCCAAGAAGCTCATGTAATTGATCCCCTCCCTTATACAAAAGGTTAATTAAAATAGGAAATAACATTTAGCCCCTCAAGCCCCATCTCTTGTGGAATCATAGCCCCCTATAGCTCTAGCCCTCGTCCGTCTAGCAACCAACGATGTGTTTATTATTAATAATGATCAAAACATTACATTTCTTAGGCACATTGGCCTCTTTTAATTGTTTGGTCCCTCTAGCCTCTCAGCATTGTAACAATACATTATTTAAAATGGGGGTTCAAAACCTAGGGTGTTACACCACTCGAGCTTAGGAAAAAAAATCCATGGATTTTGTGGGAGGTTTACTAACAACTAGAAAGGAACATGAATATTTATTTGTGGTAGTTGATAGATTTAGAAAGATATACATTCTCATGCCTTGTAAAAATACCATCAATGGACAAGAAGAACAAACATGTTTGGGTGCACTTTGGGATACCAAGGAGTATCATTTCAGACATGGATACAAAATTTCTCGGTACATTATGGACTACATCATTGGAAAATATGGACATTCATTTGAAGAGATATACAACATTCCATCCAAAGATAGATGGGAAGACATAAGTAGTCAATAGGAATTTGGTGCAACTTTTTAGGGGTTACAATCAAAAGCATATAAATACCTGGGATGGAAATATAATCTACATACATCATTCTTATAATAGAGCTGTCCACACTTCTACTAGTAAGTCACTTCTTGAAGCATTCTTTGGATATTTTCCACCTTCACCATTGGATTTTGTATATGGACAACAAGGAGGAGTGAGGGAGGACCTCACATGAGATGCATTGAGAGCAATATTTTTTTTTAGAAGATTAGGAAAATCCATTTTCAAGTATATGAGATGTTGGATAAGTGATGAGAAAAGAAAAATACCAGACATGATCAACACAAAATTAAGAATTCATTCAAAGTGGGAGACAAAGTTTGGTTACAACTGAACATGGAAAGACTACAAAGTCCTAGTAAGAAGATAAAGGCTCTATCGTATCGACCTTTAGAGATATTGAAGAAGGTGGGAGATAATGCCTACATATTCATTCTACCCCCATACATTCACATTTACTCAAAGTGATTGTGGAGAATCTCAAACTCTAGGAGCCTTCTATGTTGGATCAGGAGGAGGAGCAGGTACTACCTTCCATAAATGACTTAGACCATATGCTTAGGCAGTGTTGGTAGAGAACACATTTTTTCCAAAGCAGTCTAGAAATACAAGACAGGGGCAACATGATGTTTGGCAGATTGGGTTGAAAGGAAAAAATCCTAGAAAAGCAAAGTGGTACTCCAAGGATAAGGTAGAGGAAATATTTCCTCACCTCATTCAGTAAGTATTTTGGGGAAGAAAAGCCTCTGTAAATGGGGAGGTATGATCTGAATGCAAGATACCAGATATAATAAATATGCAGAACAAAAATAAAATGCTAGAAATGGCAAAATAACAGTAATATAACCAGCATAATCTCCACAATAACACATAAATGATATAGGAACATCAACATAAATATCACTTTGATTCAAAAAGAAATGTTCACGGGCCTCTTCGAGGGGGAAACCTCCAGTCGATAAGCTCTCTATTACAATAATTTCCAAGCTAGGGTTTTCATACCCTCGACCCTTATTTATACTAAATATGTCTATCAAGAGAAGCATCTAGAGGAAGATCCTTCTAGAAGAGAAATCTTCTATTAGGTCTTCTTACATCTGCCTTATTCTATTTTATTGAAAGGCCTTATTAATATTGACCTTTATTACATCCGAATATATTGATCTACCTATGTGCAGGTTAGGAACCTAACATGTCCGCCCCCTTAAAAACAACCTTGTCCTCAAGGCTTGAGATGTGGAAACTGTTGCAGAATGGTAGTTGGTTCCCAAGTGGCATCTGCTAGAGTCATATCTTTCCACTAGACTAGCACTTCCTTGATGGTTCATTGATGCAGGCGACACTCACGTTGGTCCAAAACTGCTTCTGGCTGTAGCCAAATGGATCCTTCTTCAACTAACTTTGGAAGGTTGGTTTGAATTTGGCACCTAGTTCCAATCACCTTCTTTAAGCATGAAACATGAAAAATAAGATGTAGCTTCGACTGACTGGGTAGAGATAACTGATATGTGACTTGTCCTACACACTTGAGAACTGTATAAGGACCATAAAATTTGGGCGCTAGCTTCTGAAAATGCTTGGCCTTGAGGGAAGTTTTCTTGTATGGTTGCAGTCACAGAAACACCTGATCCCCTTCTGT
>ML790588.1:92747-108351 GCA_009831015.1 Picea engelmannii | reverse complement strand
ATTTTTTATTTATAATTCATAAAATATGTTTAACGTTTTAAAAATATAATAAAATTTACGTTTTTATTAAGAAAAAAAAATAAAAATCCATTACTCGATTCTCCCAAGCAGTGGTAGGTGGGAAGCGAGAAACCCTTGTTTTTGTCAAGTTTCGAGGGAAACCTCCGAAGACCCCGGACTTTTTCAGGTCTGGGTCCCTCGACTTCTTCAGGTCTGGGTTTCTTGGTTGGCTAAGATCTGGCTTGCCCTTTCGTGGGACACTTGTACTGGAGGCATCGCACCGGCCACTGACGAAATGATCACCGCCACCACCAGCCAGTAGTGTTACGGTCCCCTTCGCTACGGCCCGGTCGCTGCCGCCCCGTGAGGGGGCACCCCTTCCCTGAAATTACGAGGTTATTTTGCCCTTGTCCCAGACAGGGCCGCCCTTGTTTAGGGCATTAAAAAGCCTACCTACTAGTTGGAGGGTTCGTTATAACTATAAAAAGAACCATGATTTTCTGCAAAAAGTCATACGCGGATATCCATATATTTTGCATAAATTTAACCTGCTGGTAAGTTTGGAGGTGCCACATGCAACAAGACAAGTTATGCAAGTGTCGGTTGAGTTGCAGAATCGAGTATGGGACGTTTCAGAAGTTGGTGGATTCATATGCGTGTTATAGGAAAAACCGCTGGTAAGTTCGGAGGTGCCTCATGCAACAGGACAAGTTATGCAAGTGTCGGTTGAGTTGCAGAGGGACGTTTCAGAAGTGGACGTTTTAACCTGCTGGTAAGTTTGGAGGTGTCACATGCAACAGGACAAGTTATGCAAAGTGTTGGTTGAGTAGCACAATCGAGCATAGGACGTTTCAGAAGCTGTTGGATTCATATGCGTGTCATACGAAAAGCGTATAAGTTAGCACACTCAATTTCATGATGGGCAATGAGTCCAAGATTGATTCTGCAAATACATTACAGGTACTGCTGATAAGACTTCAATGTATCGTGACTCACGTGGCTAATATAGTTTTCAAATAGTTCAAAAGAAATTCTGGAGGGCCTGGAGGGCCGGCTCTGTGTCTCTGTACTCACATGCATTCCCAGAAGAAACAATTTCAAGTCCCATGCGAGTAATGTTGCAGATATATGTTGGAAATATTCATAGGGATAGAAGGTAAAACTGATGAATAAAGTAAGTTTTTAATTTGTTTTAGTGGCTGGCATTCCAATTTGAAGGAACCACATTCAAACTTTTGAATGTAAATCTAAAAAAAATCATTGTGAGCACATTTTACAGTCAGTATTAGGTCATTGTAGTCCATTTTACAGTCAGTATTAGGTCCATGTGTGATTCTATATCTAGCCCATTTTACAGTCATTAGGTCCATATGTGATTTTATATCTAAATTCAAGTGGAAGTGGAGTTGACATGTGTCACTTTTAAATAATAATAAAAAGATATTAAGTAAATGAAAATTGTATCTCTCAAATACATTCTTAACTTTTTTTAAAATGTAAAAGGAAGGGTTTACATCTCTATAGATTTGATCCATTTCGATCCTTAGTAGAACTCTAGTTAAGATGAATCTATACTGCTTTTTATCTATCAAATACTATTGAATAATAATATTACCAGTGATCAAAGTTATTAACCAGTTTTAAAGTGCAAAAGGAAGGGTTTTCATTTCTAGATATTTAATACATTTGAACCCTTAGTAGAACTCTAGTTAAGATGAATCTATACTGCTTTTTATCTCTAGAATACTATTGAATAATAATATTAACAGTCATCAAAGTTGAATACTACTGAATAATAATATTACCAGTGATCAAAGTTCTTAACCAGTTTTAAAGTGGGAAAGGAAGGGTTTGCATCTCTAGAGATTTGATTCATTTCTATCCTTAGTAGAACTTGAGTTAAGATGAATTTATTCTGTTTTTTAGCTCTTGAATACTATTGAATAATAATATTACCAGTGATCAAAATTATTAACCAGTTTTAAAGTGCAAAAGGAAGGGTTTGCATCTCTAGAGATTTGATCCATTTCTACCCTTAGTAGAACTCTAGTTAAAATGAATCTATACTACTTTTTAGCTATTCAATACTATTGAATAATAATATTACCAGTAATCAAAGTTATTAACCAGTTTTAAAGTTCAAAAGGAAGGGTTTGCATCTCTAGAGATTTGATCCATTTTGACCCTTAATAAAACTCGAGTTAAGATGAATCTATACTGCTTTTTAGCTATCAAATACTATTGAATAATAATATTACCAGTGATCAAAGTTCGTCTAAGTCAATAGAAAGATTAATAACTATGAAAACTATTGAATTATATTATTACCAGTGATCAAAGTTCATCTAAGTTAAACAAAAAAAACCATTTAATAGAAAAGTTAAACAAAACCTATAGAAATCTCACACCTAAACCTAAATCATGAAATTCTAAACATAAATGGAGATCGAAACCCTTAAATGTTTGAGCCTATGAAAGTAAACATACAAGAGAGAATGTTTAAATTTTTCACAAACTTAAAAATGGTTTATTGAATAGAAAACATATTTTTACCAAGTGCTGATTTATAATTGGATTGGTCACTGCGTATATCTATTGGAGATGGGCACAATTAATCACCTTTTAATTTAAAATTCTAATCCTATGGCTAACAATTGAAGGTGCTGGCATATTCTTAGTGGTCCTCTCAAATCAATGAATGAAATTTAATATTGATAACTTCCTTGCATTTATAAATGCTTACCGTTACCTGTTTACTTTTTCACATTTACTTAATATGATTAATAATTCACTGCTCTAGCCAGTGATTGCCAAATTTACCTAATTAACCAGAATTAATATATATAGAATAAATCATTCTATATAGCATTTAATAGAGATTAACAAGTGTCATATTGTTACACTTACTTATTTTATTTTGAAAATATATTTATGAATATGAAGCGGCCAACTCTTGAAGTCACATAAGTGTTTTATTTTGTGGATATATTTACCACTCTTCAATCTGAAGCGATCTATCAACGTTTATCAGCCACAACTTAAGTTGCTGTGCTAGTTAAAAAAGAAATTGTATAGTATCTGTATTCAAAAAAATATGAGCTATTTTGACTGTTTATAATTATTTGGAGCAGGTTAGGGGATTCCACAATATTCATAAAATGTGAAGTGGTTGGATTCACGACAATTTATCAATATAAAATGTGAAGTGGTTGGATTCACGACTTAAGGACACAAATTGATGACACTGATCTACACGATGTGGCTATATTGTCGCAGGAACATGCCACATGTTGTTTGGAAATGACTCACCTACGTACATTTTGAATTTATTTATTTATTACATATTTGTCGAGACAAGTTGTTTTTATGTGTTTTATATGCATTTTGATGATCGTATTTGGCCCAATTCTACCTTCCCTACTAACAATGAGTCTGGGCGTGTTTAAGATCAATTACTTTTTAATGCTTATATGCAGTTTGATCGTCTTATTGGACCCGGTGTTAACATTCTTTTTGGAGTGATGTTAGACATTAAATTAAGAAAAATAAATTGTTCTTGTCCGTGTTGTTATTATTTTATGTTAGAATATACTCTATCTAAGATGCAAATTTTCAACTCTTGATTAGAGAGATTCCTATTTTCGGATAAGATAAAGAGGAGGTTCATGTTTTTTTTAATGGCTTTGTTTAAACATATTATGTTTTTGTTTTTAGCTAGAATTTAGTTATATAAATTTGAATAAATTCTTAATTTTTTGTTGTTTAAATTGTATTTTTAAATATATAAATGAATTTATCTTGTTAAGGCATTTAGATTATCTAAATTTAATCACTCAAATATGTGAATCTAACAATTTTTCAGTAAATTTCCAACAAAATTAAACAAAAAATATATCCAAAAAATATTATATGTAAATCCACCAATTTCTCATTAAATTTCTAACAAAATTAAACATAAAATATATAAAAAAAAACAAACATAAGGTCTTTATTTTGCTAGATCTTTTCCAGCATCCCAACTTAATCTTATTGTGATAAGTGTTGTGTATATAACACTTATATCAGCCTGTTCTTTGAGGATGGATGGCACCTAAGAAATGAGTCGAATTTCTTTATTTATTTTATTCTTAATTTATTTAGACATTATATACATTTTTTGTTTATATTTTAATAATTAACCTGTAGGGATGTGTGTGGTGAATATGTAGTTTGTTTTGAGTTTATAAGTTTTAGTATGATTGAGTATTACTTGGGTATTGATTGTTCTTAAACTAAAAGGAAATGTATTGAAAACATGTGTTTTTTTGTTACCATGATGATCGTTAACGTTCACTAAGACTAAAATTGATTTATGTAACTTTAAAAAAGGTAAGAATTACTAGGATTTCTTTAAAATGTTATTTTGATGTTAGAAAAGAATTAAGTGACGTCTTCCAAGATCATTATTGTTTTTGATATAAGCACCACACTTTGGAAGAAATGTTTTTCATCTTCAACCCTCTTAGTGTCAAAGGTGAGAGACTCTTTCATGCCATGGGGTTTTGGGAATTGTCACTATGCACTTCAAGAGAATTAGTTCTTATTTTAGCAATATTGATTGTCCTAAAATTAGTTCTTATTTTAGCAGTATTGATTCTCTTATTCAAGATAGTCAAAAGAGATAGATACTTTTGATCTTCAAGATTAGGGTTAACCACCTCCATATAATATCTTAATTTTATTTTATCCTCTAATTCTTTATTGCACCAAATATTCTCCTTACTTCTTCTTTTATTCCCCAATTATTTAGGGAAGACTTGACATCATTATTTTGGGAGCCTATTTTCATCCATATTGTTTATATTGTTCTTGTACTTTAAGTACCTAATCATCTATGTGCTTTAATATGGGAAATGATCTCTTCTATGAGGAGAATAGGATTGGGTGTATTGCCTTTAATTTTGAGATTATAACTTATAAAATTCTTTTGGATATTCTCTATCTTTCTCTCTAATTTTGTAGAGATTGTGAATCCCCAAACTTCACATCCATATAATATAACATGAGTTACAAGAGGGGAGTTTTTTTATCCCATAGCCAAAGATGTCCTAATTTACAATTATTTCAACCCATAATAAACTGTCCACTTTACATTTTGCATATTAAGAAATAGTAAGATTATCCCAACTTTATACATTTTAATATAAATTTCCATCCTTAAAATTATCCGTGGTCATCCAAGCCATGCTAACTTGGAGGGATTATTCAAGACACTTTTACAATGAATTTGAATACGGTGTAAGAAGATGAAACTTAGGAAATTGAATTAGTTTTTGGAATATACTTGACTTTTATTAATAAACATTGTGAATAACTAGGTCAAATTTGTTTTTTTCTAACAATGATATCTTATTTTTCCAACAAAATATAAGGTATATGTTTTTGTTTGTGCGGTGTATTTTTTGGAAATTTTTAATGTTAATTTAATACATTTTTTTTAATTATCAATGTCAACATATGCCTAAAAGTACGTCTTTTGTTCGTGCACGATAAAAGGGTCTTAACATGATCTAGACAATTTTTTTTTATATGGTAGGTATGCTTCATATAACTCATTTGAGAAATGGTTAAGCTGAGAAAAAGTTATAGTAGAAATAAGAGAGGTATGTATTCTAGGATTTTGATATATGTGAAGACAATAATAGATTAAAAATAGTAAATAATAATAATTATATATATATATATATATATATATATATATATATATATATATATATGAAATCTGCATAGCCGATTCGATCTATGTCTATAATTTCGTCAACAACTAAATTGTTTACCCTATAGAAAAATAACGTCAAAGACAGAGATATAGAGGGTATTCACAAAAATAGAGGTTTTTATAAATCTGTAGACTGAACCACTAGAATTCGAGCCAACCAAGTCATCATACACCTTGTCAATCTCGTCCAAAAAAATTGAATTCAAACAAACGTGCATGCTCTCCAGGAGCACGTGCACATGTAACGTCCCCAGCCATCAACCCCATAGTCGGGCCAACATTACTATGCAAAAAAACACTACTGTAACATAATTTGCATTCTAATGAATTTAAAATGCTTAATTACAATTAAACACAAAATTACTGCTAGCATTTCAAAATTGATGGAAATTACAATAATTCATATACACCACGGAATACACGGTAACATTTCAAGAATCCCATACATGCATCTTTAATTTGAGATTATATGCATGCATATACTTATCTCTTAAACTGGAAGTAATTCACCAAATGCGTGTAGACCTTTCACGAACCTCTCAGCCTTAGAACACACTACTCATCACTCTCAGCAGTAGGTCACCCCCAAGCTGGGACTAAGCTCCATCGGGCAGAGAATCCTAGGCTAGGAAAGGTAATGGGAAAACACACAGTCACAGAGAAAGGATTCTCTCCCAGGAGTCACTTATGCCCACTACTCATAGACTCTCATTCCCCACATGCCTGTCCCACCCTAGGAGTATACACCTTCACTGTCACCTAGACAGTCCTTTGGTTGCTAACCTTCCTTGCCTTGGGTTTTAGCAACAGGCTGGACCGGAAGTCTCCGATCTCTGTGGCAGCTATGGGACTCCTTCCAGCAGTTATCTCTTCCTCCACGCACTCTCTCACCTGGAGAGATATTATACATAGTCCAGACAACTGATTTCCTTAATCTTGGTTTCCAACACAGTCAAGAAACCACGAGGCTTAGCACGAACCTACACTGGCCAACAAACCACACGCAGTCGAGCATTGTGTGGCCACAACAGTCAACTGGGAAAAATGGTTATGGACACTCGAAACAAAAACAATCAACGCTAAGGCATAGCATGGATTGATGATCACAAGATGCGTCGGGCTTTCTAGCAAGAAACACAGGATGCACAGCTCAGTAATTACTGAACATTCAGTTCTCCCACCAACAATAAAGAACAGAATCCCCCCCCCCTCTAGTTTTAGATATGTGTAAGGTGTACAGAGGTTCAATCATAGAGGACAAGAATGCATTCAAATGGAGGATGGAGGAATCCCCACAACTCACGTGAAGGTTGGAAGAATGGGGAGTGAAGCCCCAACATGACTCATTTCTTGGGTTAATTGTTTGTGCTTGGGTTGACACATGTCACCCATGAAGCACATTCCTTCCCATTTGGAAGTTACCCAGCCTTCCAAAGGACTTAGGATAAAACATATACATTTTCATAGTTTTGGAATAATAATATTATATTATTATTCCCAAGGACTTAAGCTCTTAATCTTAGCCCTTCTCCCACTTTTCATCCCCCTCTCCCTTACCCAAGCTTTGTGGTAACTTATTACCCCATCACTCATTCATCGTGGTAGGTCCACATGCAGAGATGTTTATCTCTTATTAATAATTTGCATGATTACATATAAAAAAATCAGGCCTCTGGCCCTCAATACTTAGGCTCCCTGGCCTAAATAACACATAACCCACTAGCTTATATAAACTTGTCTCACCAACCTATAAAAAAAATTCACAATTCATAATACAATTGGGGAACGTCCTAGGGGTATTACAATCCCCTCCCCTTATTTTTGCACTGTCCTCAGTGCAACTTTCACACAACATCAACAAGATTTCCTAAATCTTCAAAAAGATGTGGGTACTATGCCCGCATAAATTCTTCATGCTCCCATGTCGCATCCTCGGGACCGTGCCAGGTCCACTGGACCTTTACAAGCCCTATAGCTTGATTTTGGAGTTGTTTTCATTTCCTGTCCAATATCCGTACATGATGGACTTGCAGGACACCTTCTTGTTCCACCTGAATAACATTCCAATCGATAACATGATTAGCATCAGGTATATATTTCTTAAGAAATGAAACATGAAACACATTATGTATAGTCATGGATGCAGGTAATGCAAGCATATATAAACTGGCCCAATCCTTTCCAGGATTTCAAATGGCCCACAAAACCTGGCTGCCAACTTGGCACAATTTCCTAGCTTCAGGGAACTCCTGTTAGGTTTCACTTTTAGCAAAACATGATCACCCACTTTGAACTCTCTGTGGGTTCTGTTCTTCTCAACATAACTTTTATGCCTATCTTGGGCAGCTTTCAAATTATTCTTAATTTTTATCATTTTGTCCTCCATCTCCTTGAGCAACTCTGGCCCAACTATTGTTCTATCAGCTGGATTATCCCAGGTCACTGGAGTATTTCACTTTCTTCCATAAAGTGATTCAAATGGGCTCATCTTCAACAATGCCTGATACCCATGGTTGTAGGTGAATTCTACCAAGTGTAGGTAATCCTCCCATTTTGATGGTTTGTCCATCACATACATTCTCAATATGTCTTCTATCACTCCGTTCACTCTCTCTTTCTATCCATCAGACTCAGGATGATAATCTATAGTAAAGTTCAGATTCGTTCTGAATCCTTTGAACAATCCTTTCCATAAATTCAAGGTGAATTTTGGGTCTCTATCGGACACAATTATTTTAGGAATTCCATGCAATCGTGCCACTTCCTTCATGAAAATATCAGCAACATCTATTGCCTTGTGAGTAGTTTTCAGTGGAATAAAATGGGAAGATTTTGTAATCGTGTCCACCACCACCATGATCGAATCATGCAGCTTGCCTGTTCTGGGAAATCCCGTAATAAAATCCATTGTCACCACTTACCACTTCCATTAAGGAATGGGCAAAGGTTGCAACAACCCTGCTGGGTGCCTATGCTCAGCTTTAAATTTCTAGCAGTCCATACATCTAGTGATGTATTCATTGATCTCTCTCTTCATACGTGGCCAAAAGTAATGGCTCTTGACCATTGCCACAGTTTTCTGATATCCAGGGTGCCCTGCATAAGGCACATTATGCATCTCTTGCATAATTATCTGTTTCAACTCCTGGACATTGGGTACACATTTTTTTTTCTTATGCAGCAGTATTCCATCTATTCCCAATTTATAAATATCCACCTTATGTGGCATGTTACCCTATTGTAGCTTTGCTACCAATTCTCTGTATTGCATATCTACATTTGCAGCCTCTAGAATTATGATTTTAATATCAGTCTGATACATGCTAAAGGTTGTAGCATGTAGTTCATGCAACCTCCTACTGAGTGCATCGGTCACTTTATTCTCCTTCCCTTTGATATGCTTGATATCAAATTCGTATTGACACAAAAATTCCAGCCACCTACTTTGTCTAGAATTTAAGGTTAGATAATCAAAAAAACATTTTAGACCGTTATGGTCTATTCTGAGCTCGAACCTCCTTCCCATGAGGTAATGCATCCATTTCTTTAGAGCATGAACTATGGCTGCCAACTCCAAGTCGTGAGTGGCATAGTTATTCTCATGTTCCTTTAATTTCCGGGATTCATAACAAATTACGAATCCATTCTGACCGAGGACTCCTCCCAGTCCTTCTTTGCATGCATCTGTGCACACCACAAAGTCTTTGCTTGGATCTCCAATCCTCAAGATTGGAGCACTGGTTAACAGTTTCTTCAATCACTGAAATCTTTCTTCATAATCCTCTCTCCATTGAAACTTCTTCTCCTTCCTTTGTAAATAAGTGATAGGGTGAGCTATCCTCGAGAACCCTTTGATAAACCTTCTATAATAACCTGCTAGACCCATAAAGGATCTAACTTCTGCCATATTCTTTGGATCTGACCATTCTTTGATGGCTTCAATCTTCTCAGGGTCTACAACTATCTCAACCTTCCAAGATAATATGCCCCAAGTAATGGATATGTTCCTGATAAAACGATCACTTGCCAAGCTTGGCATATAGTTGGTGCCCTCTTAGCACCTGCAACACCATCCTCAGATGGTTCTCATGTTCTTCTTTTGACTTGGAATACACCAAGATGTTATCGAGGAAGACTATGACAAACTTATCTAGATAGTCCTTGAATAATCCATTCATCAGGCACATAAAAACAACAAGTTTATTTGATAGTCCAAAAGATACCACTGTGAACTCGTAATGACCATACCTTGTTCCAAAGGTGGTATTGTTGATGTCTTCATATTTTATCCTTACCTGATGATATCCTGATCTTAGATCTATTTTCGAAAATATCCTTGCATCCTTCAATTGATCAAAGAGGTCATCAATCCTTGGTAGGGGATACTTGTTCTTTACCGTTACCTTGTTCAACTGCCTGAAATCGATGCACAATCTCAGCGTTCCATCCTTCTTCTTTATGAACAGGACTGGGGCACCCCAAGGCAACATGCTTGGGCATATATACCCCTTCTTCAGGAGCTCTTCAAGTTGCAATTACAACTCTTTCAACTCTGGCGTACTCATCCTGTACAAAGATTTTGATACCGGAGCTGCTCCAGGCATCAAGTTCATAGAGAAATCGATATCCCTTTTTGGGGGTAGTCCAAGTACTTCCTGGAATACATCTTCAAATTCTTTTAGTACTGCATACTCTTCGATACTTGAAACCTTGTCCTTAGGTGTTTCCCCTACATGGGATGCGAATAATTGACATCCTTTTTTGTAGCACTTCTTCATCTGCATCACTGATATTTCTCCGATAGCAACAACTCTAGTAATTCCTTGGACTATTTTATGATTCCCTTCTTCATCTAAGAAATTGAATGCCTTATTATGACAATCCAAGATGGCATGGTGCTGGTCCAACTAGTCCATCCCAATTAGATAGTCGTAAGAGCCTAATGGCAGAATGTTCAATTCATCCTTCATGCTCAGACCATTCATGTCCTCAGGATAGTACTTGACTAACTCCGTGACTTTCCTCTTGGTTCCTATAGCTAGCTTCACTAACCAAGACTTTTCATGTTTTCTTTTTGACAAATGAAAAATTTCCACCACTTTAGGATCTATATAACTATGGCTAGCCCCTAAGTCAATTAAAATAGTAAATGGTCTGTTGTTAATCATACCTTCCACTTCAATTATGTTCGATTGAAATTCAGCTTTCTTGTTGTCTAGGGTTGGGTAGATCCTTGGCATTATACTGCCCATATCCTCCATTGTTTCATCTTGCTGAACATTGTGGACGACTCTCAATTTATCATTTATGTGGGGGAAATCTCTATACCTATGGTTTCCCTTACAACCCCAACATTTCATAAGTGGTGGTCTTGGCATTTTCCCACCCACTTCAGCCTTCCTAGGATCTCTAAAATATTGTTGTCCCTAAGGACTTTTTTTGAAAAGGGGAGGCTTGTTTCCCTTCTGCCTTTGCTCTTTATTGAACTTCTTCTTATCATCCCAAGCCTTCCGAAAAGTAGGTTTTTCTCTTTGCTGCTCATACAAGCATTTTTCCCTCCTTATCATTTCTTCCATAGTCTTAGGGTCATCGTACTGGATCTTGTCATCGATAGAAGGTGGCAATCCACTCAGGTACCTCTGAATCTTGACAGACTCATCTTTGATGAATTAAACATACTTTATAAATTCCAAAAAATTTCATTCATATTCATCAATGGTCCTATAGTCCAGCATGAGTTCAAAGAACACTTTCATCTTTCTGTCATAATATCTTTTAGTTAATTATTTCCTCTCGAAATACCTCTTGAATTCTTTCCACGTGATGTCTTTTTTCTCTGATGTGTTGCACCTGCACAAGTTTATCCCACCACATGGATGCATTTCCCTTCAGTTGATGCATGGCAATCCTGCCCTCTGCATGAGAGGAATAATTTTGTAGTTGAAAGTATTTCCTCATACCAAGTAACCAAGTTTTGGTATCTTCCTCCTGCTTATGCTCTCCATCAAACGTTGGAGGCTTGATCTTGTTCATTTCTCCCTTCAATTCACCCATTCTATATCTCATATGATTTTGGGTAGGGGATGAGCTGGAACTACTATGTGCTTCCTTACTTAAATTCTTTGGGGAGCGAAGATGATATCTACTGACACTCCTTGATATTATTTTCCTCTCAGGGGTCCTGCGACTCTTTGTCTTGCTTGAGTCACTCTCCTTTTCAAATTTATTTTCTATTCTTTCTAGACTCTTCAACATCTTTAAGTTGAATTCACCCTACTTATCCTTGAGTCTCGTGATCTTTCATCTATTAGCTCGGTGAGCCTAGGCATCCTTCAGTAATTTTTCAACGATTTTCATTATATGCCCCTCCTTATCCATCTATTTTCCATTTCCATTGGAGTTCGATCCTTAAACTCCCAAGTGGACATCCATTCCTTCTCTTTCGTTCTCTGAACTAGAGGCAATCCACACATCTTCCATTTCTTTGGACTCAGTGTTAATTCTAACCAGCCCTGGCACTCACTAAACTTCTACAATCACAATGTGCAGACAGTCAAAATTGTCAGGTCTTCGTTTCTTAACAAATCCTTCATCATTCATAAACAATTTTAAAATGTTTTCATTTCTAAATAACTCTAAAATGCTCAGAGTTCATGAATTTTCTAAGCTCTTGTTTATATTTGTAACTTTTGGGTGCTAGCCCCCTCTTTCTTCGTCCCTACCCCACGTGACCAAGGGTCTTGACCAAGCACTAAATCTACTAGGTGCTACTTAGGATTTTGGTATTCAAAAAGTTTTAAAGCAGATGCAACTAGATCTCAGATTTTCGATTATCAAATTCACAAAATTAGGTGGATCAACGATCCACATTTACCCAACATCCAATGGTTAGAATCCATTGCGATTTTTTCTTCTTTGAAGTTTTTGAGACTTCGGGACTTTGGGTTTCTGGGTTTTAGTCCTCGAGGCTCTCATACTCGCTTCCCTCTCCAAACCCCGACTTTTGAAATCCTGATTTACTTTACCCTCCGGGTCCACAGAGCACAAATATCTCCCACATCCATAGTGGCAAGTGGCACACTCAGGAGGGTCCACGTCACCTTCGGCGATGCCATCAGGTCCCACCACTCTCGTTTTTATTCTCGACCCACTAGCATGTGGTACACACCCATGTGTTCACGTCCATTCCAAGTGAAATCCAATGGTCAGATCCTCTCTCAGATCTATGGTGCAGATCCTTTTGGCATTTCATGGTTTCGGGTTTCGGGCCTTGGGAGTTTGTGCCTTAGCACCTCCCATTTCTCTCGACAAACAAACTCCTGAAATTACCCTCTTCTCTTCTGCTCAATCTAATGATCCTAATTTCCCACTATTTGACGACTCAGATCTCATTAACATTTCGTGTATCAAGATTTCCTATGTCATGAGTTCGAAATATTTTTCCACCTTCATCCTCCCTATTCCCGAAATGTCGATTTCTTCCTAGACAATTAATGGTCTAGATCTCTCTTGGATCAACGGTTGTGATCCAATTGTGAATTCACGTTTTGTGAATTCTCACGGACTCGCCCTTTGACCAATTCAAGTCACGGGTCAACGAAAGGCTAATTTCTCTCCACACCTCCCTTCTCATGGATGATGCTAATGAAGTCAAGACTTCGGGTATCTTGATTTCCACACTCTTGTGCAACTCCAAAGGGTTTTTAAACCTTGTACACGTTCTCCAGATCTAACGGTCATGAGGGTTCTCCTTTCCTCCCAAACAAATCCTATGGCTCCAATACTTCTGGTGTTGAGATCTCTCTCTCTCTCCCTGTGGCCATATACCACACCGGTTGTGGGTTTTATAATACCGATACACCTCCTGAACTTTGTAACATGGTCAAGTACCCCGTTGACACTCAGAAACATTCTGGGGTTCGAAATTAGTCCTCCAAACACTATTTCTTCTCAAAACCTTGGTCCAAATACCACTTATTCGTCCCATTCAGGCTCAACGTTGTAACTATGGCTCTGATACCATACTATAACATACCCGACCATCAACCTCGCGGTTGGACCAACATTACTACGTGAAAAACACTGATGTAACATAATATGCATTCTAATGAATTTAAAATGCTTAATTACAATTAAACACAAAATTATTGCTAGCATTTCCTAATTGATTGAAATTACAATAATTCATATACACCACGGAATACATGGTAACATTTCAAGAATCACAGACATGCATCTTTAATTCAAGATTATATGCATGCATATACTTATCTCTTAAACTGGAGGTAATTCACCAACTACGTGTAGACCTTCCACGAACCTCCCATCCTTAGACCACACTTCTCATCACTCTTAGCAGTAGGTCACCCCCAAGCTGGGCCTAAGCTCCATTGGCCAGTGAATCCTAGGCTAGGCAAGGTAATGGGAAAACACACAGTCACATAGGAAGGATTCTCTCATAGGAGTCACTTACACCCACTGCTCACAGAATCTCATTCCCCACATGCCTGTCCCACCCCAGGAGTATACACCTTCACTGTCACCTAGACATTCCTTCATCTACTAACCTCCCTTTCCTTGGGCTTCAACAACAGGCCGAACCGGAAGTCTCTGAGCTCTGTGGCAGCTACGAGACTCCTTCCAAGAGTTATGTCTTCCTCCACACACTCTCTCACCTGGAGAGAGATTATACACAATCCAGAAAACTGGTTTCCTTAATCTCAGTTTCTAAAATAGTCAGGCAACCACGAGGCTCATCATGAACCTACACTGGCCAGTAAAACACACACAGTCCAACACTGCGTGGCCACAATAGTCAACTGGGAAAAAAGGTTATGGACACCCGAAATGGAAATAGTTAATGCTAAGGCATAACGTGGCTCAACGATTACAGGCTGCGTTGGGCTTTCCATCAAGAAACACAGGATGCATGACTCAATAATTACTGAACATTTGATTCTCTCACCAGTAATAAAGAATAGAATCCTCCCCCTCTGGTTTCAGAGATAAATAAGGTGTACAGAGGTTTGATCACAGAGGACAAGAATGTGTTCAGACGGAGGATGGAGGAATCCCCACAAATCACGTGAAGGTTGGAAGAATAGGAAGCAAACCCCCAACATGGCTCATTTACTAGGTTAATTGCATGTGCCTGGGTTGACACATGCCACCCATGAAGCGCGTTCCTTCCCATTTGAATGTCACCTGGCCTTCCAAATGACTTAGGATAAAACATATACATGTGCACAGTTTTGGAATAATAATATTATATTATTATTCCCAAGGACTTAAGCTCTTAAGCTTATCCCTTCTCCCACTTTTCAGCCCCCTCTCCCTTACCCAAGCTTTGTGGTAGCTTAGTCCCCCATCACTCATTCATCATGGTAGGTCCACACACAGATATGTTTATCTCTTATTAATAATGTGCATAATTACATGTACAAAAATTAGGCCCCTGGCCCTCAACACTTAGGCTCCATAGCCTAAATAACACATAGCCCACTAGCTTATATAAAATTGGCTCACTAGCCTATAAAACAAAATTACGATTCATATTACAATTGGGGAACATCCTAGGTGTATTACAACACACTCCTAAAATTTTTTTTCCTTCCTTCTCTATATTTGTCCTCCCTCTCGTACATATACTCCCCCTCTCTATCTCACTCTCACTCTCCCTCTTTCCCTCTCTAGCCCCCAAATTTGTCTCCCTCTCTCTCCTTCACAATCCTATACATGGTAATACCTAGAGATGTCAATATTTAGACATCACAAGGAATGGACAGAACTATATCTAGACCTTACCTTGACATGCCTCAAACTCTCACACCCACTCCCTCTCCATCT